>JAURVB010006849.1:0-10267 GCA_033002965.1 Piper betle
TACTTCTGATGGAGGAGTTTTGCAAAAACCGGAAGGTGTGCTGCAGCTAATCAAGGAATTCTATGAAATTAGAGATGATAAGGTCTTGTGAGAGAAAAGTGGGTTGACATATCATGTGGGGCAATCAACAACTTAATTGGGACACCGGATCATGAAGAAGATGACTACTCAGTACTCATGAAGAGAGATTGGATACAACTGAACTGGTGAGGAAGTTGTGTCAATCCAACAACGATGTCATTTGGGCCACTAGCAAGAATAACCAAAATTGAAACTTCAATGCTAGGGCACTCCAACTGTAACACCCCAAATCCAGTTCATACTCAGGAACTAAACTAGAATGTCAGTGGTCCCAATTAGGTCAGCTAACCCGAACCCAACTCCCATGGATCTACTCTCAGCATCTCGAGATGGTAGATTTCTATCGCTATGCATGGATAAATGCACAAAAAACCTAACACGCTATTACATGGATGGCATGACAACCAATTTGCATACCAAAATACCTACGATAAATTGAAAAGATTCATAAAATAAAATGGACTAAGTCTCCCCTAAAAGTGCAATTAAGGGTAGACCTATCAATTCAACATATATATATATATATATATATATATATATATATATATATATATATATATCACGCATTGACATTCACACAAAACTCTGATCTGCTGCATAAGTCATTCTGAATCTTGGATCTCGACCCATTTGTGCATTCTATTCAATTTTTCATATCAAATTTTGGACCTTGACTTACTGATTGTACTTATTCGATGTGTAAATATATTTATTAACATGTTAACGTCGCAATCTTCCTACTATAACATACATCATATCACACTACATCATCAAGTATAACATTTCATTACATCATCTGACAAGTGCGTATGCAAGAGATGTCACTGATCCTCCATCCAGGCTGGCTCATCCTACTCATGATCATCACCTACATATATTATAAAAACACGTCAATAACGAGTGTTACTGGTCAAAAATATAACTAATATCAAACTTGCTATGAGAGCAAACTCTCATATGAAGGAAAATGTTCATGTACTTCTCGTGAACTTTCTGAAGGGCATCTACTGAGGGGCCATTGGGCTGCCGACCTGGTAGCATCCTAAACTGACTGTTCTACTGCTACTGATGCCTCTCTCGACATTTTCTCATTTCATTTGCTGGTCCCTTAGGACTACTAGTATATCCTAAGCCCTCTCTTTACCTCCACAATTCTCCTTGCCTTGAGTACGAAGACCAAGTACTCTCAAACAGTCGCCTTTAGTACCCTTTGAACTACAAGTTCGGACATGCGCTATATTAACAATACCTGTAAACCTCCACATTTCTCCAGGTGTGAGGAACTCAAAATGGGAGTTGTCAGGATCCCTCGGGAATGGAACAACCCGTTCACTAATCTAGTGCCCGCTTTGACTGGCACGTGCACTCTGCTCATGGTACGTACAAGTCAGTTTTCCCATCTCTAGTTTGACTAAAAACTCGATAAAACTATATATAGGTCTAGGAAGGGATTTATATAATAGGCCTAAAGGCAACCTTGTGGTGGATCTTGTTTTTAAAAATATAATCGAGGCATCTCATCCTCGAGGGTTATTATTTAAGAAGATTGATCGATTTAATGACTCACTTAAGTGGGATTAGATAAAATGCCACTTAACTCGTCCTTTAAATATTAAAACAATACATAGTAGAGTAGAGTGTAAAATCAGAAATGAGTCCTAATGGACCTGGTAGAAGCTTCAATCGTGTCCACGCGTCTAGGCGGTGAGCTCCTACTCCATACTTACACAACAAGACTAGATACTAATGCCCATTATAATGCATGAATGCTACATTCCTCATGAATCCATACAAGACAACATCTATTTACATGCATTTAAATTTAAACTGTAATTCATTATTATCTTCCATTGACATGCATTAAATTTAAATCAACACCTATTTACAACCATACCAAAATCATAAAATAATCAAATAAAATCGAATAAATTTCTATACCTAATTGTCAGTCATGCGGCGACGGCGACAAGGCTGTTGCTGGCTCGAGTGAGGATCATGGGGAAGAGGGAAGGGAGAAAAAGAAGAAGGAAGTTGGGTGAAGAGGATGGTGGTGGCTGGATGGGGACAGTGCTGGAGGTGTGGAATAAATAGATGTCAGGGTGGAAGAAAACGAGTGGTTGGTGAGAAAAATGAGTGGTCGGGGTAAAAAAATGAATGGTCGGTATGAAAAATGAATGGTGAGTGACAAAAATGAATTGTTGGTGGGAAAAACGAATGGCCGTCTAGTAATTAAAACTTGACTTTACTCTGACTCTAGAAAAATAATACTAACTCATAATGATTCTAAACAATCCAGAAAAATACGGGAAAAGTCCATAAAACGTAATACACACAATATTACCATGACATGCTCTATAACTAATAAACCACCCAAACTACTCGTAACACATCCTAATGCGTTATTCGGACTACAAATAATTCTACGATCTCATTAAAATAAATAAAGAAAAATCTAGTGTACTCTCATATGTTCTGATAACTCATTCTACTACTATCTTACTAACATTATCATCATATTATTGGGCACACATGACTCTCATGGTTCATGACACAAGACCGGCCTCAGCTCTGTATGTGTGTTTTGAAATTGACCCAACTAAAAATAACAGTAAAACCGACCAATTCAAACTATAAAACCCTAACTCGAATCATGGGTTTTACACCAACAATAGTGGTCTCATTTGTTCAAGCTAATTTGCAGTAGCTAGCCCTTGAATGAGTAAGAGATTCGGTCGGGCACTAGGAATAGGAATATTGATGATGTCCTTGGATGAAGTAGTTTATGATTCCAACTATAGGAATGCATGAAGGTTGCGTATATCCACATAATGGAGTTGATCGAAAGAACTAATCTGGTCTTGTTTGCACATAAATGTGGAATGATGCTAAGGCTAGCGGAAGCACTTTACAATTAAACTTGTTTCCTTAGATATCAACTACAAGTTGTGGTGCCTATTAACTAAGTGAAATTATCCATCCTAGATCCCTTCTTAATTAAGCAAGAGAACTTTTGATAACTTTGGTTATTGTTTGCTATTCTTATGCCTTTGCATTGTTTTCTGTGTTTGATTAGCTACTTCAATGGGATCCCTTGCTCATGTTAATAGAATACAATAGATTTTGACTATTCCGTGCTTATCTTAATAAACTAGCAAGTAAGCATAATTAATCTTGTTATCAATAGTAATGTTATAACAACAAATCATCGTCAGAATGATACTCACTCATCATTTTATTACTTGTATAATGTGTGCACTTGTGTGATACATTGAAATATCACAACAAGCACAGTGTAACGGACCCAACCGTTCTGAGCCACGAGCCAAATATTACTATATAAAACTAAGTGTTTCATAAATTAATTTTTCTATTAATTGTTAAGATTTTAAAAACCATGACATAAAATATAATATAATAAATCCTCGGAATAATCTAAGACCTATGAACCAAACCAAAATCCCCTTGCCATGCAAAGAATCTAGAAAAAAGAAAAGATAAATAATAGAGTCCTCCAGTTGTCTCAACTCTGCACATCTTTGCATGCTCATACCTGCAGAGGCAATTCCGCGTTAGTCATAAAAATACTAAGTCATATAATTACAAGAAAAAATTAATATATTCCGCAACATCATTAATTCGACTTTTAGTGATTATGAGCAAATGTTGAGCTCATAATATGCTAGAAGCGTGGCCCTCAGCCTGTAGTTACCGATATTTGCCATTGACTCACCCTTTCGGTATCACAAGTGCATAATGAGCCGTCTTGTGCAACTTTGCCCTATCACCCCTTTCAGCATTGAGGCAAATATTTAATCTTTCAAAGAATTTTAAGGGTGCTGCCTTGTGTTGAACTGAGTCAATTCTTTGACCCCGATTGTGTTCGGTGCATGGTGGTTGAATATGGGCTCAGGCCGACCAAGAATCCTACATAGTAATTTTTAAGGGTGCTGCCCCGGGTTGGACTGAGCCAATTCTTTGACCACAGTTCCACTTAGCGCATGGTGGTCGAGTGTGAGATCAGGCCGACCAAGACTCCCACATAGTAATTTTTAAGGGTGTTGCCCCGTGTCAGATTGAGCCAATTCTTTGACCCCAGTTGCGCTCGACGCATGGTGTTTGAATGTGGGCTCAGATCGACCAAGACTCCTAAATCGGAATATATAACCTTTCGAGTAATTATACGGACCTAGATTTTGATGAGGCACCTGCAAGTATGACACACGATCATAATATGAATGAAACTTCTTGAAAACAATCCCTTTGTGAGCCAAATGTGCTCACAAACTATCAAGTTGATGTTTTATTTACCATCAACAAAATTCTCATTTATAGAGAAGAATATTAGTGGAATTTACGAAGTCACTACATTAAATTTTATATAAAAGAACGTAATCACTTATAATTATATCATTTGTGTGATAACGAAAAGTTTAAAATTTGAACTATTGAATTAATGCTAATGGGTCCCAATTCCAAAAATTTAATAAATAAAACTTATATAAAACCATTGTACCAGTACTCTATAGGTTATAATTGATTATTTATGATATTAATTTTTAAGAATTAATTTAATTAATTAGTATTTATGGTTTGTCTAAGATTTATGAAACTCTAAACAAATAACCTAATTATTTTTTTCTAGGTTTTGCAGACAGGGGACGAGAAGTGTTGACACACATGGGTTATCTGATGGAGCTCTGGGTGTTGGTGGCTACCGAGGCCATGCAATGGATGGGCAAGATTCTGTGGGATTATGCCTGTACTGGATACCTAGGGACCAGGCCCCTAGAGCAAATTTCATGGGACGAGTTCAGGAACATGTTCTACGACAAGTACTTCTCTGCCATCATTAGCAGCCAAAAGAAGATGATGTTCCTGTCCCTTGAGCAAAGAGAGGGCATGTATGTGGCAGAGTTTGAGGTACGATTTCTCACGCTGGGAGAGATTATATAACACCCAGATTTCGGTTCACTTAAGAACCGAATCAGAAATGTTACAATCGATTCGAGTCATGTTTAAAGTTATCGGTCGGTACGACTCGATCAATCATATAGATCGAACAACCTTCTTAGTGTTATGATAATGGAAGACATTGTTAAATATGCATCAAACACATCAAATATAAATAAAAAAACGATAAAGTAAATAACAACGCTAAGCTCAAGTGTGTGTACCGTTTATCTGTCCTCCCATCAAAGTTGACTCAGGACTTGCAAAACCTACATATATTATATGAAAAACATCAATAACAAATGTTACTTGTCCGAAAAATAACTAATAAAATCTGGCAAATGGGTATTCCTTTACCCACAAAAACTTATGAAACTTCAAAATTGCCTCATACTGGGCGGCAAGCCAACATACTTAAACAAGTGACGGCTCGCATGCGCAGCGCATAACCATATTCATACATACAATGCTTACACCCTCACATCATCCACATCACCCGCCACGGTACTCGAGTGGAAAAAGGAACAGTTAAGTTAGTGCCACAAATTTCAGAAATGTGATGCATTACATAATATCTTTATACACCGCACTACCTCAGGGTTTGAGGGAGTACTAATGTGATCCATACATATCTTTGTACCACTCAAGGGGTATCTCTTATACGTGAAATCCATAAAAATGCCGGTATTTATATAGTAGGCTTAGGGAAGAGGCTTGTATCATACATTTCTAGAGCTTTAGTTTAATAACCAACAAGGGATCTCATCCTTGTAGTTTTATTAAACATGCGTAGAAAACACAACTACATGACCCGACATTGGAAGGATGAAATAAAGCGCCGCGGATGCTGTCCTATGTAGAAAACACAATTAAACTCGACACACAAGGAGTCAAGTAGAGAGGGAGAGTCCTACGGACTTGTGGTCCATGGTCAAAGCACATTGTCCTATATATAGACGGAAAGCTCGGATCAAGACCGTCTAAAGTCAAAATTGACTCGAGTCCTAAAAATGACTCTATAGACAGGAATCAAGGCAAGAAGGGTAAATGGAACTCGGAACCCTAAACGCAATCGAGCTGGGCCCACATGGCACAATCCAATGGTATGCAATGAGATACCCTAAAAATCCCAAATGGATACTAAACGCTGCAACGGCCTAGAACTAGGACTAAATCCTGGTTAACATATACAAACAAATCTGTATACCTCAGTATACACTAATTACTCATGATCTTATCATCTGTATGTCGGGCATACTTAGCCACTATAACGTGCTCATACGGCCATCTGGGCCCATACTCATAATTTGAAAACTAGTATGGCTCAAGCTTGCTTGAACTGACTCGAGATTGCCCAAACTAGACAAACCTAAAATCTGGTAAAACCCTAAGTCGAAATTGGGGTTTTACAACCTCTACTCCTTATAAAAATTCCGTCATCGAAATTTCTTACATCAACTATGATCAGAATCATCTGTCTACACTGACCATACATGCTCGAATCATCTCACTGAACTGACCATGCATGGTTAAATCATCTAGCTGGACTAACCATGCATGTTCGAGTCATCTCGCTGGATTAGCTCCTAGGGTCATTGCAAACTATAGGGGCTGAAATGCAATGACCTCGGTGGGAAAAATCTAAGTTCAACCCCTAAGGGTCTATTGGGTGGTCAAGCATGTACTTTAAAATACTGCAGGGAACTAGGCTGAGCTACTTCAGGAAAAACTATCTCAATACGAGGTATGCCTGTGCTTTATTTGCGGAAATGAAAATCACTTGGCCAATGCATGTCCTAAAAGATGGAATTGGACCAAGGGTGTAATTCACTTATTTGTACCTACAAGAAAGATGTGGTACCATACAGCAAAGTTTGAACATATTTCTCGAAAAAATGTATTAGCTGAGATTTTATCTAGAAAATTTGTAGGAAAAAAGGAAGAACATTGCCTAATTCTTGAAGAAAGGAGCCTTCAAGACAACAAAATACCAATCGTTTTAGAAGGTTTAATTTACTTTTTCTTTTTTTAACTTTAAGTTTATAATTTTCTTAAAGACTATGCAAAACACTACAAAATATATTAAAATTATTAGAGTTCCTAATAATATTATAGTTAAACTTACTATAGGATTATATATGTGCAAACTTATTAACTGTGTCCTATCTCTAGCGATAACAATAGTAAAATACATTCAATAGCTAACACACACCATTACTGCTAAAACTATAATTACAATAATTCCTAATAATATCAATTCTATACTAATTATTAATTCGCTTCTTATCTTTTAAAACTAATAGTTTTTAATTAGCTCACTTCCCTTTTTGGCATGTTCCTTTGGACTTAACGGCTAAATGGCCTCCTGCCTTGATGCCAATATCCTGGACTCAGCGGCCTTTACTCGGGAATCACAAGCTAAATTAAATCCTCTTAGTTTTAATGATAATTAAGCAATTTAATAAAGCACAAAACAATTCAAAAGTACATAAACATAAACACACTTACAATATCTTTTAGATCTGCACGATCTATTACAAACTTGACTCCAAACCTTTGCAGACTTCAAGAATTTCTTCTTGTAGCTACTTACTTCTTTACAAGCTCACTATGAATCCTTATATAGACTTGGATTCGACTCAGCTTTTAAATAAAATTTACAAGTCCGGACATATCCGGTTTTTACATAATATTCTTTTTCATATCCGTCTACAACTTTTTGACACATCACCCTCTATTTTTTTACATTTCTTTGAAAGTAATATTCCTTCTTTTACTGCCTTAGATGTTTATTGACGAAGAAATCTCCACGTAGTCCAGATTCCTTTTAGATATCTCTGAGATATTGTCTGGGAATCCTAAGTGATAGCATGTCACTTCCTTCGTTTTGAGAGTCTTCAGCTTCATTGGGGTCTTGGGCATCTTGATATTCATCACTATCTTCATTCTGTTCTGAATCATTTTCCTCCTAATTTCTCCAATTCCTTTCTTGGTGTGAAGGGTTGGCATACCTATTTTGCATACTTGGATTAGGTTGTTGTGGCTCAGGTTGATCAGGAACTATCTGATTATCTGATTGCACGTCCTGATTAGGAACCATATATTCTTCCTCATCTCATCTTGCTCCATTCGGCATATAAATGAGCATTGTAAACATAATGCCCATGCTGAAAAATGCCTTCCACAATATCTATCCTAGGTAATGTGATGTCCTTCACTAGCAAATGGGCATCTCATTTTCCAGTGTCCTGGGCCATAGATCTGTATGGTTCGGCCTTCTGCTAATAAGTTGTAACTAGCCCAATTAGGATGAAATTTCCTTCTCCTTTCCTGTTCAATATATAAATAGAAATTTATATCATCCATAAACTCTATATCATATGGATATGAGTTAGTGTACTGGGCCGACTGGATAGGTACTAAAAATACTTCATGTCGGGCTGGCTCTTCAGTTAGCCCATGACTTTTTGGCGGTATGGAATAGATTTGGGCTTGTACAGACTCTGTCGTAGTGATATTGCCGATGGTGATCTTCCATTTTTCTCCAAAGATAAACACTTCTTCAGGTCTGTTGAATATGATGTAATCTATCATTCCATAATCCAGTAGATCCATAATTTGGCTTCGCGATAATGAGCACTGAATCATATTGATTTGTGCTTTCAAAAACCCAGCTGGTTGATCATGATAACTAAAATATTCCTGGGTTATAGATAAACCATCATATAGATTTCCATGGTGAGCGAGCATTGAGAAAATTCTGCAATTCAATCATCTTTTGATAAAATCCCATCTTAGCCTTTTCTGAAATAATTACTTCTACTTCTGGATAAGCTTCAAAAAGAGGTTGCAAGGTAATGCATGTAAACTGGGGCATTTTAAGTCTTACCGATAAACATTCCAAAGTCCTATTACAGTATGGTATCCCAGTTTTCTTGTGTCTATGAAGCTTCATTAAGTAATCATTCTATACTTTAGCCATTTCTTCCAAGGTCTTTTGTCTTTTCAGTCAATTCTTCTTGAAGCTCTATTATTTCTTTCATTTTGTTTGTTTTCCTGTTCTTTCATTTTGTTTGATTTGCAGTACATTCTTCATCTCTTTTAGTTGTCTGTTTTCCTGCTTCTTGCATCATATTTTCTAGCTCATAATTTGCATGCTTGATAGAAATAGGAGTTCCTCCTTGTTCCACATAATAATCTGGTCCCAAAATACTTCTGGCATATTTTAAGGCATCATCCAAGGTATAAAATCCTTTATATACAGGCCATTCATGTCCATTAGTAGCTTGTCTGACTGAGTTCCATCTGACAAATACTCTTGTCTGATGTCCTTTTGTAACCACGCAGTGGCTAAAATTTTTGAAGCTGGTTTTTTCTAAATAGCACTCATATACTGACATAAGAGCTTGGAGAGCTCTGTGTTTCTGGAATGTAGACTTACTATTCCATATATTGTCTACTAAAGCTTGCTGGCTTTCAACCAGAGCAATATTGTTGCGGAGCTTCATACTTATTTTCAACAAAAGAAAACAACTGGTAAGGTCCAAAATTATAGAGCTTTACTGGTTCATCCAAATAGGATACCGACTTAGGTTGAACTCTCATTTTCTCTCTAAATTCCCTTGTCATCATTCTTTTTGATGAACAAGTCATCATCCTATCAAATAAGCTTATTAGCATAAAACTGACTTTTAAGGAGTCATAACCCTTAGCTTTTAAAGAACTATGACTTATTCATTTTAGAATTGATCTAAAATCATTGATTTTTAAGGAATCATAACCCTAAATTTTAGAGGCTTCAAACTCTTTGTTGTCTTGAAGGCTCCTTTCTTCAAGAATTAGGCAATGTTCTTCCTTTTTGCCTACAAATTTTCTAGATAAAATATCAGCTAATACATTATTTTTCCCAAGAATATGTTTGAACTTTACTGTATAACCCATTCCTTGTATAGCATTTTCAAAGTTTAACCATCTTTTTGAATTATGTCTTTTGCTGTTTTGGTTTTCCATAAATTTTACTATGTTTTTACAATCTGTTCTTAAGGTAAAATTTTTATTTAGATATAACTTAAAATTATTTATAGTATTTATTACCCTCTATATCCCCATATCTAAACTTGTCCAATTTTGATTACTAAAATTTCCTGATGCATATCCACATATTTTTTCCGTACTTTTTCCAGAGAATTCACTTGGTTTTGTGATTAGGATAGCACCCCAACCTTCTTGACTAGAT
>JAURVB010006852.1:0-114605 GCA_033002965.1 Piper betle
AGGACTATATTCTAAGTTTGCTGTTCTTATTATTAGATCTGGATTTTTAATATTAAGGCTAAATTCATAATTACATTTATTATTATTGATATCTTCTCCTATTAATCCCATCTTTTCTAGTTCTCTCATTATAGGTATATTTTTTATTTCATCTTGTTCCAGTTTATTTCCCTTTCCTATATTGTAATAAGCATGTTGTTGCATCAGATTCCACGTTTCATTTTCAATAATCTCATCTTCTTCTTGTTTGCGAAGGAAATCTTCATAATCCTCTTCATCTTCCTCTTCCTCGTCCTCCATTTCTTCCTCAGCATATAAGCGAGCATTGAAAACATAATGTCCTTGCTGATAGACTCCTTCAACAATATCTTCCTCACTAATATGGTGTCCTTCACTAGCAAAGGGGCACCTCATCTTCCAGTGTCCTGGGCCATATATCTGTATGGTTCGACCTTCTGCTAATAGGTTAAAATTGGTCCAGTGAGGATGAAACTTCCTTCTTCTGTGTTGTTCAATATATAAGTAGAAGTCTATGTCATCCATGAATTCTATATCATAGGGATAAGAACTAGTATAATGAGCCGACTGGAGAGGTACCAAAAATATTTCATGTCGGGCTGGTTCTTCGGTTAACCCATGACTTTTTGGTGGGATAGAATAGATTTGTGCTTGCACAGACTCTGTTGCAGTAATATTTCCTATGGTGATCTTCCATTTTTCTCCAAAGATAAATACTTCTTCAGGTCTGTTAAATATAATGACTGGCACATGCACCCGCTCATAGTATGGATGAGTCAGTTTTACCATATCTCGTCCCACTAAAAACTCGATAAAATCATATATAGGCTAGGGAAAGGATTTAATTGTTTAGGCCTGAAGGCAACTTACGGTGGATCTTGTTTTCGAAATTAGACTCAAGCATCCTCGTAGGTTAATAATCTCAAAAACCAGTTCATTAAAATGGCTCGTGTTAAGTGGGGTCTGATAAAACAACCACTTTATATGTCTTGCAATATACAATCCAAAGCAACAATAGAAGAGATCGACAAACAAGTGTACGAGTCCTAAACGGACCTGGTAGAAGCTCCAGCCAAGGTATTGCGCCTATGTGGTAAGCTTCTACAACAAACCTACACAAACAGGATTAAATTCTTAAGTCCATGTACACATATATGATGTAGGAATGATATGATGGATAAATCAAACAACATTATGACAATCATATATATCCTAAACAATCCATACAATCCCCAGTCATGTCGACAATATAATCATATACAACTATATGATACCGAGATAACATACAACACTCAACAAGGCAAGGTAATCCTAATAATCATGTCATATACATATGACAAACCTATAATTAATTCCATATCATGATAATGCAATTAAATTCAAATGTCATCACTAATAAAATATAATTATTATCATACTACAATTTCATCAATTAGTACTTAGTCATATGAATCTACATTCCTAAGTGATTATATCATCAACATCACAAATTTATTGATATGTAATTAAACATAACAATTAACTAATAAAGATCATAATTTTGATAGTCAAACTAATAGAAAATTATCATACTTCAAGTATTCATTTATAATTATATCAACATTTCATAAACAATCTTCACAGTAATTACTAAAATTAGCATTTTTATGGTCCATCATACTTAGTTAACAAAGAAAACCTAAATTCACCTAAATGCAATCAATCAACAATTTAATCATAATGCTTATGATGAAATTAATTTAAATTGAATCGTGTACCTAAGTGGGCGATTACGCGGCAATGGCGGCGATGGTGGCGACGGTTGTGGTTGCCGTGAGGAGGGAGACAGTGGTTGTGATTGTCGTCCCATGAGCAAAATCAGCAAGGGGGAGTGGTTCTAGGTGGTCAGAGTTGCCACTAGCCGGTGGCGGTAGCCAGTCGCCGGCGGCAACCGTGGGTTGCGGCCGGATAGGGCAGGAGCGGCTGAGAGGGCGATGTTGGCTAGGAAGAGGGGAGGAGGGCTAGGTGAGGTCAGGTTGGCTAGGGGGCAGATGGCATGGCTGGCGGCAACGCTCAACTAGTCGGTGGCGGCACTAGTCGCCAGTGACAGTGCATGTAAGCGGCGGCCCTGTTTCGCATGGGTTGCCATGCATGCGGTCGTCTATGTCGGGAAGGTTCTAGAAGGACGGGGAGGGACTAATGACAGTGATCAGAAGTCATCGTAGGAGTTGGTGGCCGGCGACGACGCCTGCAAGGCGGCGGCAGTGGGTGGCCGTAAGGGAAAATGGGGAGAAAGGGGAGCGAGAGGAGGGAGGAAAGGAGGTGGGTGAGGTGGTGGTGACTGCAATGGGAGATCGCCAGGGTGGTGGTGGTTGGAGGTGGCGAGGGTGGTCGCTGGCGAAGGGTCGGGAATGATGGGGTTGGGCGGTGTTTTAGAGAAGAAGGTCAAGGGTAGTTTTGTAAATAAAACTTTGACTAGGGCTTGATACGTGTCAATAATAAAAATTTAAAAAACATAAAATAAATATAATAAAATACTATAAAATAAAATATGCTCAATAAAATAAAATAACATGTTCTAAACCTACCAACCCACCTAAAAATCTTATCTCACATCCTAACACGGTAAACAACATAATTTTAATTTCTACAGTCTGATGCATAAAATAAAATAAAAAATCTGGCATACTGTCGTATATTCTAATAACTCTGTTTCCTACTATGTTACTAACTTTATCTTCATATACTTGACTAAATTTGACCCTTATGGCTCATACTACACACAGCCAGCCTTGGCTCAGCACATGTTTTGAAACTGACTCGAATTAGACTAACAGTTGAACTGATTGGTTCACAAGTAAAACTCTGATTCGAGTTACAAATTTTAGAACCTTCCTAGTTATAAAAATGAGGGGTCAATTACAAATATTATCTGTGGAACGTTTTCTATTTCCTCCTTGACCAAAGCTTTGGGGCGAGAATCTATTCTCTAGCGTGAACAGGTCCTGGCCTTGGTACGTTCACATATTCCCCTTGCTCGTGCCATTTGTAGGCACGGCCAGATGTTCTCAATGCCGGCAACCAAGCTTCTATTTCTATATATGCTAGAACCTGTGTCCATGCTCTGAGTTTAACAGTGTACATACATGAAAGTCTCAATGATTGGCCTGCTTTAGGCATCAATTTTAAGTCTTTTTATATTGTCATAATTCGCAAGTCAATGCAAGGCAAAAAGTAATTGAGTTTGCAGCTTGGCTAGAACTGTGGTAGACACCTGTTCAGAAGTCAAATGTTGAAAACAGACAATTAAATAAAAAAGAGATGCCCATATATAGGAACTTTACCCAGACCAAGCTCATCTTGAAGTTATATATATAATCCTATTTGACAAGGTCTGCCTTCGTATTTTCAACTAGTTGCATCTTCCCATATATCTAAAATTAGCTGGAGTCTACTTGCAACCCCAGAGAAGGATATTTTTACCGACATTTTCTATTTGTTAATATATATAATGAACATGGAAACAATATCTTTATTCAATTGTTTCCCTTACATGAATATTAAAGCATTAGAAGTTAAATGAGTCTCTCTGCAAATCTTCAAATTGGTGTAGTCAATCTAATCTTTAAATTTGTTATGATTTGAACCGTGATCATCAGCCACAGATTAAGAAAATTTCCAACGCGGCTGCGCAGCGTTGTTTGACAAATCAATACCAACTTCTTGTAATTCATTACCTGCTCTTATCCATGCATCGACAAGCTCTAGTTTGTTCACTATATAAAGGTGACAAGTGAAGCTCTTCCGTATGTATCGTCCAACGCCAATTCTTCCACAAACACCATCTTAACTAGAAAGTTATCAGTATTAATAGTAACCTGTAGCAATGGCGTCTATGTTCCTCGCAGCTTTAGCTTTGTTTTCAATGTTGTTTGCTGGTTTTGCCCAGGCCCAGCTCTCGACTAACTTCTACGTCAGGGCCTGCCCAAGGCTGCCGGCCATTGTGCGTGGTGTCATGACACAGACGGTGCGGAGGAACCCCAGGATGGGTGCCTCCATACTCCGACTCTTCTTCCATGACTGCTTTGTCAATGTATATCTCAAGATGATCAGCTTCCTTTATTATTATCTCTTTGAACTGACCAGTAAATCTCATGATGATCAGACGACCTTCCTATATTCTATCTTTGAATTGAACAAATGTTGTGAACTAGTTCGATAATGCGTTTCAGGGTTGTGATGCGTCTATTCTCCTTGACGATACTGCCACATTCACTGGGGAGAAGAATGCATTTCCTAATCGGAACTCAGCCATCGGATACGAGGTTATCGACACCATTAAAACTCAGGTGGAGGCCGCCTGCAACTCCACCGTCTCCTGCGCGGACATCCTTGCCCTTGCAGCTAGAGATGGTGTCGTCTTGGTAAGCTTTCCCAAAGAAAGACTACTTGAATTAATGGTGCACAACTAAGAGTTTCCCCCACTAAATACTATACAATGCACAAAAATTTGATCATAAAACATGTTAATTATTAGGTTACATAAGTAAAAGGTTACACTATATACATCCTATGCACGTAGGAGGTATGTCGTAATTAAGTGGTAGAAACATGGGAATAACTCAATCAACTCATGAAATTCCATGGGAGTTTGTATAACATACGTCAAATACATGATGTTTTGTGAAGTAAAGAGGTTATTTCCTTGTTTCCAAAGTAGAGAATGGGTATATATATATATCAGATAGATAGATAGATAGTACTTTATAGTAACTATCGCCATGCAATTTACATGCATGCAGCTAGGAGGTCCGTCGTGGCAGGTGCCGCTCGGCCGGCGGGACGCCCGGTCGGCCAGCCAGAGCGCGGCAAACAGCCAGATCCCACCGCCGACGGCCAGCCTCTCCACCCTCATTTCCATGTTCGCCGCCAAGGGCCTCAACGCCCGCGACATGACGGCCCTCTCCGGCGGCCACACCATCGGCCAGGCCCGCTGCGCCACCTTCCGTGGCCGAGTCTACAACGACACCAACATCGACCCCCGCTTCGCCTCCATCCGTCGGAGCCGTTGCCCGGCCTCCGGCGGCGACGGTAACCTCGCACCCCTCGACATTCAGACCCCCAACCGATTCGGCAACGACTACTTCCAGAACTTGCAGGCGCGGCGTGGCCTTCTCCACTCCGACCAAGAGCTCTTCAATGGTGGGTCGCAGGACTCGCTGGTGAGAGCTTATAGTCGGAATGTAAGGCTCTTCGCCGGCGATTTTGCGGCGGCCATGATCAAGATGGGGAACATTAGCCCGCTCACAGGTCGTAATGGGGAGATTAGAGGGAATTGCAGGAGGGTCAACTAAGTCAAACTTTGATTAAAGCTTTGATACGCAAGATTAATATGATCATTAAATGTCCTAAGAAGTTTGTTGTGGAGGTTGAGAACAATAATTATCTTCTAATATAAATAAGTATTGAGAATAGTGGTTGTGTTAAAGAATTTGGCTGGTTTGTGAACTTGTTGAAAAATGTATTTGTAAGTTCTATTAATGGATTTTAAGCAAAGGTTTGTTTCATTTTTGGTGCAACCAACTACTTCAAATATTTATGACCATGAATTTGGTTGTACATATTTTTTAAAAATAAATAGGTCAATTTAATTGTAAAAATTAGAGAAGATGTCTAAATACTGTCTCTAATTAAAATTAGGAGATTTTATCAATCAAAATGCAACAAAAATATTTAAAAAATAATAAATTAAATTATTAAATTTTTAAGTTTATATTTAAAGTTTTAAGTCAAGAGTTAATCTAAATCTATATTTAATGTTTTGGATTATTATAATCTATCTTATCATTTAAGAAGAATTTATTTATAAAATCAAAATTAAAATTTGTCCGTTTATGACGCAACATCTTGCATAGTATATAAAAAAACAAAAAATAAGAAAAAATGAAAAAAAAACCAAATTTGGGGAGGTTTGGCACAATGTACTTAATCTTCCAAGCGAGATCAATATTTTCAATATCAATCTATGCCCCTCAACCAGTATCGCAAATGGTTGACCACAAATATATATAACTTGCTAATTGCAGTAGAAATTTTACAATGCATGCAGTTATTTACATACATACATGTACAAGTTGCTGATATCCAAAGAAACACCTACTAACGGAACTCTTGCGGCCTTTATCATTTTCTACAAATATTGCCAAGCTAAATTATTGAAAGTTAGATTTTGATTGTCGGAAGTTGACTTTTTATCAGAATATAATTTGTTGGCAGTTCTTGAAAATTGATAAAATTCAAAGAAAGTGAACGTTATACATGTACGACTTTCTAACCAAGCAAAACTAAACCAAATGTCTTCAAACTGGTAGAACCCAGTAGAGGATGTTATGTCATTCAACCGCGCGCTATGACGTTAGTAATCAATAATTGATTTTTCTTTTTCAAACTAATCAATAATTGATTTTTTCTTTTTCAAACTAATCAATAATTTTTTTGTTTTTTATTGCACTCAAATGTTCAATCTGATCAGTTTCAAACTTTTTCTCGTGGCAGACATAAGTTGATAACCACTTGATTAAAGGATTGATCAATCCAGCTTAGATTGAATCACTGGAAATCTTCTTTATAAATGCCGGCCATGTTGATCTTATTGCAAATCACTTGTGGAAGTTATGGTTTGCGTTCAAAAGAATAAATAAAAATCGACTTGTGCAAGTTGGTCACGAATATATAGTGAATTGCTTAATTAAGTATTCCAATGAAAAACAAATAAAAAGGATTTGTATGAAGATTTTAAGAGTTGAAATTTTTTGGTCAACCAATAAAAAAATTTTGTTTGTTCCGAAGAAGTGGCATCTATGATCTATCTGCATCCTATCAAGGTTTAAACACTTAGCATGAGGGGCAGACTTAAAATCTCGTCTGCACTTTCTCCCCTGCTAATCATTGCACATAAATAAATGTCTATATCCATTTATACTCAATCTCGTCGGCAGTTGGACCCAACTCCTAGCCCAGACCCTCCCGCCTTTATATTCAGTCCCAGCTTCACAAATATAAACTCCCTTCCAAGCCCACACGTCGTATCTAATCATCAATCCATTCTCATCACAACCGAGGATTCTTCGATTAATTAATTTATAAACGAGCTTGAACTTTGAACACAGCTGATATAAAAACATCGATAGTATAATTTAACAATTCATTTGGATCATAAGACCGTATTAATCCAAAAACCCACATTAATTTTAGCTTACATAAAATTTTTTCTTAAAACATCTCTGATAATGACACTGGAAATTTCTCCAAACAATGTCTCGTGATTAGGTGTTGGAGTGAGTTTAAACAATTACAAAAGTCGCAAATGATCATTTATAAAATCAAAATTTTCCTTTACTGCCCGAGAGGACATTTCTATATTTTTTGAATGTGGTGATGTGTCTCTAAGTTCAATTGCACATTAATTAACTAAAGCCTGAGTAGGACCCAAATCTCACCTCCCTATTCTTACACTAATAATCAGTGTCCACAAGTGATGAATGACAGCCATTTTAATAATTATCCATTGGTATGTTCATTTTTCTATTTTCTAAAGGCGTTGATATATATTGCCATGTTAGGCAAACATATACTCCATGCCCTCCAAACATCCAATTCACTTCACAATTTTAAATTGGCCAAACTTGGCAAATCTTAATTTTGTTAAAAAATAGCTCTCAGATAATTCCCTATTTTCCACCGATTGGCGGGCACGGAGTTTAGCACCCGAGAAGGGGCCGACAACAACCGATGGTAGCTTTGTCAACATATAGGCGGACAAGCACAGCAGACCTGCCAAATTTTCGTCAGCACCCATCTAACGATAGCTCTTTGGCGGGTTGTGGACCAAAGCCGTAGAATCCGAGATGGAAAGGATGTTCACAAACAAACACTCCTTGAGGACGGATCGTTTAGATTGAAAAAGGGAAAATTAAAAGGGACATGGTCAAATTATAAATTAATTTGGGAAAATATGATTAAGTTGTAAAGTCGGGCATTGAAGGCCTAGTGATTGTGGAAGCGGCACAGCACCATATTATTAACTAGTCCGTGTGTGATCAAGATTCAAGTACAGGCTAAGGAGACAGATAGTGTAGCTGGTCATGGGCTATTTGGGACCAATAATGCCCCCTAATGCCCAAAAGTCCCCTACCACAATTATCTTACTGTGTACCTTTGCAATCAAAAACATATATTATTATCTATTCGATATGAATAGATCTTAGGCATCACATTGCTATTTTGTTTACCATGCGAGAGTCCTGAAACAGGGGATTAAAATATATGGTCTCCCGAGGGACTCATGGTAACAATAATTGGGCAACAACTGTGATGAGCAGCAAGGCCAAATAAACTCCCCCGCGACTTTCTATCTTCGAGTCTCCATCTCTAATTTGGGTTTGAATCGGTTTAGAAACTCCCCGGTTAAGAAAAGTCGGGGCATTGAGATTTAAGTAATGGTTCTACTTTACTAAATTAAACTTTTCGGATAAAATCTGTGTATTAAGTATAAACTCGAGCTTAGCTCGGCTCGAAAAATTCTTTTGATGACTTTTGGAAGTAAGTTTAAGGATGATTTGTTTCAAAACTGGCCCAGTTTCTCATCAAACCTTTTGGTTAGATTGGATTGGGATTCATTTATAGCTACGTCCGACCCGAACTCAACCCCAAACTTTATCATCCATCTCCATCAAGCAGACCCGAATCGATTGGGGGACGTCACGTGGCAAGTGACCGTTTGTAAGGAGGGTGAAAGCACGTGATCGTGACAGTGGGACTGCTGCTGCCTCCCTTCTTCCTCTCGCCGTCTTTTTCACCCCAATTTTTCCACTTTTTATTCCTTTTATATATTCCTATTTACATTTCTACCCTCCCCATCTGCGGGCCCCGCATGCATCTCTTGACGGATTCTCCCCCGATACGTATCGACACGAGTCGCCGCCGTCCCCCTCTAACACACTCACGTCCCCTTCCCCCCGGCTTAGATCGCCGCCCTCCCCACCTTTTTTTCTCCGGCGGCCGTTGGGGGAGTGGAGGGAGGCTCTCGTGAAGGCCGTTGTCGGTTCTGCTCTGTGAAAAAGTTTGCTTTTTTCTTAAATTCTCTCTCTCCGCTAAAAGTGCTTCTTCACGGCAGATATCTTGCCGGTGACCCACTGGGGGTGGTTGCTTTGTGTGTGGTTGCTTCTTTGTTTTATTGGGCTTTGAGGTGATTCGGAGTGGGGAAAAAGTCTGTTTGGATAGTTCAGAGTTTGCCCAGCAATGCTATTGCTGTTGTTGGAGTCGGATTCGCTGTTGTCTGATGGCTTTCTAGGAGCTGGAAGGTTGAGGATGTAGAGCGGCGGCTTCTCGAGCTGGCTAATAGACTTTGAAGCTTCCAGCGGGTCTGTGTTTTCTGACTTTTTGTTAGTGCTACAATCTATTGGGTTGTTTTTTTTAAAAAAAATTGTGCTGTTTGGTTGAAATTGAAGAGCTTTCAAATGTTGATGTATTTTTGTTGCATTTTCCTCTTATATCAAAGGTCCAAATTGGTGCTGCAGGAACGAAGAATACTTGTGTGCATGGTCCCCCTACTTGGGACAGTGCCATACCACTGATAATTGAGTGAAGGGGATGGTGCTGCATTTATCTGTATTAGTTGCAGAAATTCATGTTAGAGTTTATTATATATGGGGTTTTATGGGCTTCCTGAGATCAATGCTCCTGCTTCCTATTGTGTTCCTTTGTCCTTGTTCTTTCTTTCAGAGGCATATAAGATCTGACGATGACCAGAGCAGTCCGGAGTAGATATCTGAAGGACGAGAATGTTGCCATCAGTGATCACTTACGTAACCACATTCATTTGACTAATTGCATTCACTTGAAAAACCATATGCACCGCCACAGCCCCGTCTTGGCTGAGCGATCCCTCATGAAGGACCTACTGGTTTTGCAGAGGTCTAGATCTTTGAGGGACCCTTCAACAAGCTCGCCTTCATGGCATTCGCCCTCTGTTATTGATGCACTGTCCAAAAAGATTAACGAGGATGGCATGATTCACCGGGGAAGACGGTCAATGGAAGATGTGCGGCCTGCAAATGCAAGGAGGTTGTTAGGGAACTCCCACTTCCGGGAAATGCAGCCAGTTCGAAAGTTGCAGCCGCTGAAGTTATTAGGGAAATTGAAGGGAGGACTAATTTTAGTGACCGAAGTAGTGTGGGTAGAGTTAAGAATGCTAAGAAAGGTAAGAGTGAAACGGTTAATAGAAGAATCAGCAAAAGTGAGGTCTCTGGGGAGAAGCCTGACCAAGATAATCAGACAAAGTTTGGGGAGAGTGAGATGCCTTACCTCGTAGAAGAATCTTGTGAGAATATAACTAGAGATAAGATGTCATATAATCGGAAAGCCTATGCGAAGACGTTGTCTGAACAGTTGAAAGAATTTCCTGGGGACAGTGTTTACATTCAAGCTTCTCATGTTAATCAAGATAGAAGGCAAGTAACAGAAAACAGATGCAGAGAAGACCAAGGATGTGTGCGTAGCTATTGTCGTGGATTGAATAGAGTGAAAAAACACAAGGTCAAACGGAGGGCTAGGGCCTCTGTTATTTCGCGAGATTTTGGACCTCACAATGAACTTTCCGTGGCATCAAATTCTCTGGCCCAAGGGTCAAAACAACCTAATCATTACGAAGGAGAAGAGATTGATCACGTCGAGCCTGATCAAGCTGTTACTCAGGCCCCAAGAAATGGATGTGGTATTCCTTGGAATTGGTCTAGGATTCACCACAGAGGTAAGAATTTTCTTGATATAGCCGGAAGGAGCTTGTCTTGTGGACTGGCAGAATCAAGATTGAGAAAAGCAGAGAGCCATATGCCTCAGTTTGAAAAAGATGTGGGTAAAACGAATCTTGGCCCAAGTTGTTCCAGTTCATCTGGAAAATCTGATTCAGATGCCTTGCCTTTATTGATTGAGCCATTTGGGTCTCAGAAAAACTCAAAAGACTCTGTTTGGGGTCCTCATGACTATTCGGGGGAACTGGGGATTTTTGCTAATAATAATAACCTGAAAAGTGATCAGGATTCTGATTTGGCTTCTGAAACAAGATCAGGTTGCCAGCATAATACTCAAGATGTTTGTGACAGAAACCACCCCAGTCTCACGCATAAATACATGCCAAAAACTTTCATGGATTTGGTAGGGCAGAGTTTGGTTGTGCAAGCTCTAATGAATGCAGTTGCAAGAAGGAAAGTTAACCTCCTGTATGTCTTTTATGGTCCCCATGGAACTGGTAAAACATCTTGTGCTCGAATTTTTGCCCGATCTCTGAGTTGTTTATCTCGTGATCTACCAAAACCATGTGGATCCTGCAGTTCTTGCATTTCACATGATCTAGGTAAAAGCTTGAATGTTCAAGAACTGGGTGGAGTTGGTAATTTTGATGTTGAGACAATTATTGACCTTTTGGAAAACATGATTTCTTCTCACTTGCCATCCCAGCACAGAGTATTAATAGTTGATGATTGTGACACATTGCCATTGGATTCTTGGAATGCTATTTTAAAGGCCATTGACCTTGCACCTCGACGGATAGTTTTTATCTTGGTGTCTAGTACTCTTGACAGTTTTCCGCATGTCATCATTGCTAGGTGCCAGAAATTTTTTTCCCAAAGTTGAAGGATGCAGATGTGATATACACTTTGCAATGGATTGCTGCAAAGGAAGGTTTGGAAATTGATAAAGATGCTTTGAAGCTTATAGCATCAAGGTCAGATGGATCATTAAGGGATGCTGAGATGACTCTAGATCAGCTGAGCTTGCTTGGTCAAAGAATCTCGATCACTTTAGTTCAGGAGCTTGTAAGTTTTTTATAGTCATTGTCATACCCATCATTGTCATCTTGATTCATGTGATCCCAAATGTGAAATAACTTGAAGTGTTTTATCTGTATTGGTTTTCTTGTTCTCTTTAGGCTTGTTGGAAGTTGTGATGTTGAATATATACTTCGGGTAGAGTTGTCTGGGATTAAGTGTAGTTGATCTTCATTGTTTTTTGCTGTTTAAGTTTGTTTCCATTCAAACTTTTGACAGGTTGGGCTGATTTCGGATGAGAAATTGGTTGAACTTCTTGATTTGGCACTTTCAGCAGACACTATGAATACGGTCAAAACTTTAAGAAGAGAGATCATGGAGACTGGGGTAGAGCCATTAGCCTTGATGTCACAGCTGGCAACTGTAATTACAGACATTCTTGCTGGTAGTTTTGTGTTCACTACTGGAAGAAGGAGAAAATTTTTCCGCCGACCAAAGTGTGAGTCTTCAATTTTTCAATTTTCATACATTTGCATGTATCAATAAGGCTTTTGTTTCTAGCTCTATTCCCCTTGTCAGGAAGTGTTTGCTATGGTAAATTGGTTCCTCAAATTGGGTTTTTTCTGAAACTTCCAACTTTGTCGCCCATTGCACACCATGTTGATACTGCTCAATATCCAGTTTTAGTTCTTTTAAAAGTTTCATGATCATGTTTGAGCAAGAATACAACATTCTTATATATTGATTCTTCTTCTTCTTCTTCCACCTTATCCTGAATTGCGGTTGCGAACATGGATCCAATTCAAATGTTCCACATGAATGTAAATCACATAAAATGCTCAAATCTCGGAAGGCCACATCCTTTTGGTCTACCTGTGCCTCTCTTTTGCATTTTTATCAATGTCTTAAATTTAGTTGACATTGACTTGTTGACTATTCTCTTATTTTATATTCTCAAACCTCTTGTGAATTATTCAGCAATTTTTTAAAAATTTATTTCAGTATCCAAAGAAGATACGGAGAAGTTGCGTCGAGCTCTGAAGACACTTTCGGAGGCTGAAAAGCAGTTGAGAACATCAAATGATAAGTTAACATGGCTGACGGCTGCATTACTTCAGCTGGCTCCTGATCAGCAGTACATGCAGCCCAGTTCATCTGCTGATACAAGTTTGGGTCATAGCCCAATGGTCGCAGATAGTAATTTTAGAGCTGATTCAGGGAAACAGATCAGCATACTTCCTGAGATGGCTAATAAGGGGAAAGCTGTGTCACCTGTCATCAATGCAGCGAACCACCAAGCTGCGGGTTCCAGTAATCTTCATACTTCAAATGGTAACTATTTACTCGGAAGGAAATATGTTGGAATGACTCCCTCACGTTCTAGAGATTCAAACCGAGTAAGCACATCTCATTCAGAGATAGGTAACAAAAAAGCTAATGAGGTATGGTGTGCAGTTCTCGAGTCTATTCCCTCAAACTCTCTTAAGCAGTTTATGGAGCAAGAAGGTAGACTGGTATCTATGAGCTTTGGCCCAGGTATTTGTCCATCTGTATGTTCATTCAAATTTTATGGAAGTGATGCTTTAACTTTGTTTACTTTCGTTTCAAAAGTGGCATATTTTGTATGTTGCTCCATGCCATTTTCTTCAAGCATTTATGGAGTTCCTATTTCCATATGTTGTATGATCACTGTATACTTACTAAGATCTAGATTAGTCAACACAATGTTGTTTAAAAGAATTTTTTTAATTAACAAGACAACATGCAGGATCAGGTATGTGATTCATGTGTCTAATCACTGGAACTTGAACTTCTAATAACAAGGATGATTCAATGTTCAATGGTAAATAATAAGGATGAATAGATGCTATCTTTACTCTTCAGTTTGTGAGGTGTCCTCACGGTATGTGTTTTACCAATGACAAGATTTTACCTGTGCCTCAAACTTTTATATTACAAATGTGTTGTTTGTAACTGTCTGTCATTTGAACTCTATGTTTGGCAGTTAACTAATTTATAGATTTATGCTTGGGCTTTTTAATTTTAATGCTGGCTGTGCTATATAACATGCAAAATTTGTTGGATATGATTATATTTTATATTTTTCAGCTTGATGATTATGAATTTGGTCCATCAGGGGACTTGGTTCCAAGATTAGCTGATTTTTCTTTGCCTCATTTACTGCATAATGAGTATGAGTTTCATCTACTTTTCCTGTAGCTCCAACTGTGCAGCTAGTCTTTAGTTCACATTTGAGTAAGTCTAAAGCCGAGCAATTCAGAGGCTATATTCTCCAGGCATTCGAATCTGTACTTGGTTCTCCAGTAATAATTGAGATCAGGTGTGAATCTGGAAAACATTTGAGAAATGGAGCTTTTCATAGGATTTCTGCTGAGGTTCTCATTACAATGACGAGTTGCACAATCCAAGATCTGACAATCGCATGATAAACCCTTTGCAAGGCACATCCGCCAAAGTTACTGAGTCCACTCAGGCTAGACACTTACCAGCTGCTTTTCAAGAAAAGTCAAAAAATGAAATTGTTGAAATTGATGATCAAATTGGAGAACTTGGTGGTGTTCCTGTTACGCAGAAAGGTGAAGTAAATGGTTGGGAGGAAGATGTGTCTCAACATAAAGTGGAATCATTTGCAAACAGTAGAAGAATGAAGGAGCAATCTCACAGCCAAAGCCTAGTGAAAGGCAAAGTGTCTCTTGCTCATGTGATTCAACGGGCAGAAGGATGCACCGAAAAAAGCAGATGGACCAAACGAAAAGCTATTTCAATTGCTGAAAAACTTGAACAAGAGAATTTGTGAGTGTTTCTTAACTTAGCCCCTGTGAATTTACTTTCTTAAAGTCTTAACACTATTCCAATGAAACCATCTTCTAAAATTAAAATCCACTTTTATCTTTTGAGTTTGAAACCTTGCTTTGTACTTGTATATTTCCATATGAATGTATAAGTAACAAAATATGATAAATGTACTATTCTACTCTTACCATATCTGACTATTTAAGAAAACGTTTTTGCCATTACAGAAACTTATAAGCCGCAGGAGATTTTTTTCTGGTCGTTCTGTGATGTCTAGTTCAATAACTAAGCAATAAGCTATAATTATGCAGTGCCCAAAAATTTAAACAAAAACTGACATGAAACATCAGATGAATCTATATCCCTTTGGTTAGTGAATGTTATCAGCCAGTCATTGAAACTATTATGGATTCCTTGGTTTACAGGAGGTTGGAGTCCAAATCTCGAATCTTACTTTGCTGGAAAGCTTCGTCAGTACGACGAACAAAGGTATAATCATAAGATTTCTTGTTATATTTTGTATGGATACAGTCGATTTGTTTACTATATGTTAGAGCTACAGATGAATTGGTTCTTACCCATTACCTTATTCCCAACAGCTTCCACGGTTCAAGACAAGGAGGACCCGGTCTTTGGTAAAGTTAGTTTCTTGCTCTAGATGCCTTTGTGTAAAATCTCCAAAGTAGAAGGTAGTTTATTTTTAATGTCATTACTGATTAATTTTAGTCTCATTTCTTCTCGCTTGTAATGTTTATTATTCATTTAGATGGGGCAGTTGTTGTAACAATGTGGTCATGCTTTTAAATAATGGAACTGTGCGATCCGACCATATTATAGGACGACCAATGAAGAAGTTGAAAATTCTTTGGCAAGTTCATTGACGTTTTATATTGTACGTATATGTGCTATACTTGCATAGATGACCATATACCCTTTCAGATTTCATTTGAGACACGAATAAAAGAAAAGTGAACCCAAATTTCCGGGCCAAACCAACAAAGGAATTCAAATCCAGGTAATGCTTGAAGGTCCTAAACCAATTGCTATGTCCAGATGTGACATCTCTTTCAGAAAATGTTTTTCGTGTTGGATTTTGGACGTATATAATTGTATTATATATTATTATTAAAGTTTAAGATTAAATTAAATTGATCTATTAAAGTTAAGATAAATTAGACCACTAATATTTAAGATAAATATATGTAGATATTATAAATTTAAGATAAATATGGATAAATATGTTTAGATATCTTTTTCGTAATCTGAATTCATTCCGTAGTTTTTCTTTTTAGTATCTCATCGTTCAGAAATTTTGGCTTTCGAAAACCGATGTTGAATTTGGAAGATTAAAACCTAAAAAAGTCAAGAATCGTTTTTCTATTATGGATTCAGATACGCTTCTATTATTAAATTTTATTTTCTTGATAATTTAATCTAAAGGAGATTTTATTGATGATGTTTTTATCGTCGGTAAAGTTTATACAATAAGTGGTGTCAGAGCCTTTTCATATTAGATCATTGAGGATTAATTTAATTTATGTTTAATTTTGGATCACCCAACTTCGACATGCAATTTAGATGGGTCCCAAAATAATACTAGTTTGTAAGAAGGATTCAAGAATAAGTTTATAAAAAGGGCTAAAACAAATCACTTATTTTGGTTTTTTGACCTTATATTGTACGGTCTTCAACCCATTAGAAGTACCCCAAATTCTGCACTTACAGTGGGTAAAGAAAATACCAAAAATTATATATGGGCTATTTGTTCTCACATCAAGGTTCATCTTTCAAATAAATATCAATTGAGAAAAATAAATTTACAAAAGGAAAAGTGTTGTAATTTTAAAAATTTTCAAATAAAGATATTTTTATAACATTTTCAGTTGTTATGTTATTTATATTTGGGATTATTAAATTTAAATTATGGTTTAGTTATAATTTATATTTTAAAATTTATTAATTGCTATAATATACTACTAAAGTAGCCTCTTTTGTAAAAATTAATTCATTTTAAAATATTAAACGGTTGTAGGTATATGATTCATGTGAATATTAATCGGCTCCAAAAAAGTTAATATTTGATAGAATTATATAATTATTTATAGTAATAAATATGAGGTAATTATTAAGATTTCATATTAAATAATAAATCGGTCCAAAGGAAGGTTTATTATTTGACATGATTTATTGTTTATATTTGATTACTGGAATAAGAATACCACTTACAAATTAATATTTTTATCCAAAGATTAAATATTAATGTTGTGCTAGTTATCTTTTGATGAGATTTACCATTGTTTGAATTATATCTTATTAACTGCATATTATTTTATTCTATTTTCAGTTAATCAATCTGCTTCTATGATTTTTGCCAACATCAATTCAGTTCCAATATTTAAAGATAATTTTAAGGATTGGAAAGCGAGTATGGTGATCATTCTCGGCTGCATGGACCTTGACCTTGTGTTAAGGATTGAACAACCTACTTCTCTTATGAATAAAAGTTTCATTGAGGAAAAATGAGATATTGAGAAGTATGAACGGTCAAATTGCATGAGTATTATGATCATGAAGTGTGGGATTCCATAAACCTTCAAGGGTGATGTGTCTAAGAAGGTTACTACACCCACTGAGTTTCTTAAAGAAATTGAAAAATGTTTTGTAAAAAACGATAAGGCTGAAACAAGTACGTTTTTGTCGAACTTGATTTCAATGTAAGTTTAAAGGCAAAATAAACATAAGAGAGTATATCTTAGAGATGTCAAATATTGTTTCAAAACTAAAAGTACTAAGGTTATAGCTATCTGAGGATTTGCTCGAGCATTTAGTTTTAATTTCTCTTTTGGCATAATTTAGTCAATTCAATGTCAGTTACAACTACCAAAGGGACAAATGGACTCTTAACGAGCTCATTTCTTATAGTGTCCATGAAGAATAATGGTTAAAGTAAGAATAGGCTAAAAGTGCTTACTTAACAAGTACCTATCAAGAAAAATAAGAAGAAAATCAGGCTTCTTGCTATTTATTTTGTAGTAAACCTACACATATGAAGAAGGAATACACTAAGTATCATACTTGGTGTGTAAAGAGATGTCCATTTCTTAATTTTGTTTGTTCTAAGGTTAATTTAGCTTCAGTGCCAATATACACTTGGTGGTTAGATTCGGGTGCTACTACTCACATAATTGTGTCAATGTAAGGTTGCTTGAGTTGCCAAAAGCCAAATAGTGCTAAAAGATTCGTCTATGTGGGTGATGATAAATCAGTTGTAGTTGAAGCAATAGAGACTGTTAGGATTATTATTGAAATCATGATATTATTTGGATTTTAAAGAAATATATGTAATACTATTCTTTTAGATCGAAATTTGATTTATATTTCTATGTTGGACAAATTTAGTTATTCTTGTTCATTTAGAAATAATAAGTTTAATTTTTTCTAAATTCAAATATTGTGGGTACAGGTTCCTTATTTTTTATGATAATCTATATTTACTTAATACTGTTACATCTTTTAATGAAATTTTGCATATAGGTTTAAGTGGCATGAAAAGAAATTAATCCTATAAGAATTCTATTTTACTCTGGCATAAGCGTTTAGGACATATTTTTAAATAAAGAATTGAACGACTTATGTCATATAGAATTCTTGATTCTCTTAATTTATCAGATTTTCAAGTCTATGCTGAGTGCATTAAAGGAAAACAAACAAATATATAGGAGACTTGTGCCAATAGATTTTTAAACGTCTTAAAAACTAATACATACGGACATTTATGGGCTGTTTTCATACGCTTCTTAGAATGATCAATAATATTTTATTACATCTCACAAACGATTATTCTTGTTATGGTTACTTTTATCTCATTCGTGAGAAGTCTCAAGCATTGGACATGTTTAAGGCATATAAGGCTAAAGTTGAGAATCAACTTAACAAACTATTAAGGCTATCATATCTAACCGTGGTGGTGAATACTATGATGGATATGATGGATTAGGTGTACAAGGTCTCGGACCATTCTCCAAATTCCTAGAAGAGTGTAGAATCATCCCACAATACACAATGCAAGGTACTCTTAGCATGAATGATATTGTTGAGAGACAAAACTGAACATTAAAACACATGGTGAGAAGTATGATTGCTCATACTACTTTACCTGATTTACTCTGGGGTGAGGCGCTAGAAGACAACAGCATATCTTCCTAATAGAGTACCAACAAATGCAACAGTTAAGACCCCTTATGAATTGTAGACCGGAAAAAACCCAGATTAAGCATTTACACATTTGAGGTTGTCCAGCTGAGGCAAGGTCTTATAGGCTAAATAAAAGGAAATTGGACTCGAGAACAGATAGTAGTTATTTTGTTGGGTATTCTAAACGGTCTAAAGGTTATAAGTTTTATGATCCCACAATAAGGTCATTCTTTGAGACCGAAAATGCCCAATTCTTTGAGGATGTTGAGTTTGGAAGGGAAAATGAAGTTAGAGACTTTATTGTTAAAGAAGAATCTATTTCTCTCCATGATGGTTCTTGGTAATAATCAGGATCATATTTCTGATATTGTTCAAGAAACAATACAAGAATTACAAGTCAATGTCGAGAATCTCTTTAATCAAGTTATGTCCTGAAGATCAAACTCAACAATCTTAAGAGCAAATGCCATTGAGGAGATCCACAAGAGAAAAGAGAAATGCAATTTTAGATAATTATATCATTTTTCTCCAAGAATATGAGGATAACATTAGAATAGTAGAAAATGATCCAATCAATTTTCATCAAGCTATAAAAGAGTTCTAATTCTCAAAAGTGGATTGATGTACATGAATAAAGAGATGAAGTCTATGAAAGCTAATGACGTTTGGGATCTTGTTCCATTGCCTGAAAGTGCTGAAACCTATTGGTTGTAAATAGATATTTAAAACTAAAAGGGATTCAAAAGGTGATGTAGAAAGATATAAGACTCGTCTTGTTGTAAAGAGCTTTACTCAAAGAAAGGCATCGATTATAGTGAAACTTTCTCTCCAGTTTCATCGAATGACTTATTAAGAATAATTATGACATTAGTGGCACATTTTGATTTTGAGTTGCATCAGATGGATGTAAAGACTATATTTCTAAATAGTGACATTGATGAAACAATTTATATGGTGTAACTAGAAAACTTTGTATCGGGAGATTCAAAGAATATTGTTTGCAAATTAAAGAAATCATCTATGGACTTAAGCAAGCTTCTCGTCAATGGTATCACAAATTTCATCAAATTATCCTTTGGTTTTGAAATGAATGTTATTAATGATTGAATATACCATAAGTTTAGTGAGAATAAGAATATTTTTTTGGTTTTATATGTTGATGATATATTGTTTTCCAGTAATGATATAAGTTTTTTGTATGACACCAAGAGATTTTTATCAAAGAATTTTGAAATGAAAGATCTTGAAAATGTTTCTTTTGTATTAGGAATTCAAATACATCGGGATCGCTCTCAATGTATACTTAGATTATCATAAAAGACCTTTATAGAAAAAGTGCTTAAGAGATTTGATATGCAATGTTGTAGACCAGGAGATACCCCTGTTTCTAAAAGAGATAGATTCAGTCTCAATCAAAGCCCTAAAAATGACATAGAAGGAAAGGAAATGCAAAAGATTTCCTATGCTTCGGTATTGGGAAGTCTTATGTATGTTCAAGTATGTACGCGTCCAAATATTATGTAAATTGTTAGAATGTTGGGCAAATATTTAAGTAATCCAGGATTGGATCACTAAATGGCAGTCAAAAGAGTCATGAGATATCTTTAGAGAACAGAACACTACATGTTTACTTATTGGAAAGTCAGATCAACTTGAGATCATAGGGTATTCTTATTCCAATTTTGCTGGATGTCAAAATAGTCGTCGATCTACTTTTAGATATGTTTACCTGCTTGCTGGAGGAGCTATTTTTTAGAGGAGTGTTAAGCAGATACTCATAGCCTCTTCCACCATGGCAACTGAATTCATAACTTGTTATGAGGCATCAAAATCATGGAAAATGGTTGCAAAATTTTGTCACAGGGCTACGCATTATTAATAATATTGAAAGACTACTTAAGTTATTTTGTGACAATCAGTCTGCAGGATCATATTCAAATAACAACAAGAGCTCATCTAAATCAAAACATATAGAGATCAAGTTTTTGTTATGAAAGAAAGAGTTCAAAGCAATAAAGTTTTTATAGAGTATATTGGGACAAACTCCATGATTGTGGATCTGCTTACTAAAAGTTCACTGCCCAATGTCTTTCATGAGCATGTTGCTCATTTGGGTGTTGTATTATTTGATGATACGTTACTTTAGTGGGAGTTTATTTTTATGTGAATTGAAGCATTTGGCTTATGCTTCACTCTGTTTTAGTGATCTCATTAAATTGGACCACTTAAAAATAGGCATATTTCGATCAAATTATATGTAATTTTTATACTACATATCTATACTTGATCTACGTTATTTAATTATGTTGATGTATGTGACATGGATGAATTTAGTTACTATATATATAACAAAAGTCGCCTTGATCTTATGTTAACATAATTAATGGACGAGATTGTTATTTTAAAATAATAGCGTATGTTATTTTGGAGTTTATAAAATAATATACAATTATCTTTTTATATATAGTCCAAGTGAGAGATTGTTAGATTTCAAATATATATATATACACATATACAAGTATATAATTATATCATATGATATTATTAAGATTTGGGCCTAAATTAAATTAATTTATTAAAGTTAAAATAAATAGGGTTATTAATATTTTAAATAAATATATGTAGATATCATATGTTTAAGACAAGTACGAATAAATATACATAGATACCGTTTTTGTAATTTTATAATGAGTTAAATTAAAATTATAAAAAATAAGGACAAATACAATTATAAGGATAAATCCAGTTATATTCCCCAAATTCATTCGGTAATTTTTCTTTTTGATATTTCATTATCTAAAAACTCTTCTTTAAAGAACAAGTGTTAAATTTAAAAGATCAAAATTTAAAAAACCAAGAACCGCTTTTGCTATTATTAATTCAGGTATATTTCTGTTATCAAATTTTAATTTTTAGATAATTTAATTTTTTTAAAATTTATTAATAATATTTTTACCATCTTTATAATTTGATTAAAATTAAATTTATACACCATTCCAACTCAAAATTGGGATTGGATTGCAAATGTTTGGTGGCCTACTATCCGGATTCAGATTTGTGTTGCTGGGCACCAAACAAGCATGCTTCTGTCGACCTGATTTCTTAGACTGTAGCCAGTCTCTCCATAAACGTCTGTCATGGTGCTATTACAGCTCGCTGCCTGCATATTTGTCGTCTTGACTTGTTCCTGTCGGCCTTCTCCCTGGGCAACGTGTGACCGGTCTTTATGACCTTCCGTGCTAATGCGTCCGGTTCCGCCTGTCATGCCTGCTGCCTGCAAGCGTTTAAGTGTTCGTTCATCGAGAAAAGTCTCTCGCCTGTCACACTGTAATAGTCCCGCGCGAGTGAGGGGGACAAACTCAACGATCATCACCGTGTGTATATTTATTAATAGAGATTGGTCGGCAGACAAAACAAGGCTTCGTGCATATCTTATCATCGAAGACCCATGCGCCAAGCTACTTTAACGTCTTCCTTCCATCAGCAAGTCAAACCGGCAAAGCCATGAGCCAAGTTTACAGCTCAAAAGACCAGAGATCTGCCATCGCTACAAACATTTACACGTTGAACTCCCACAGGTAATTCAAGACGTCCTAGGATAAATGGCACAATTCACGCAAGTTGTTTGATTCGTTGCGTTTATATAATGAAAGAGCTTCTTTGGACGGCGAACACGGTATTAGACCGGACGAAGGTGGTCATCATTTTTCTAAGAATGATTTGCGGATTTACTTAATGGTTTTCATTTCACACGATGGATCTGTCGATTAGTTCACGGACTCGTTGGCCCAGTGGCTTAAGCATGCAATATGTGCATGTTCTAAAAAACATGTATATCGTCGGTATTTAACGTGCAGTTCAATTTTACTAGATTCGAAATTGATATTTAAATATTTGAACTCAAACTTAATTTAAAGTCAAATCTTATGAGCTAAATTTGAGCAAGGTCATATTCGACTTCGACTCGATTATAACTCTGATAAAATAATATAATAATATAATCTTTATATTATATTATATTATATCATATTTATTAATTTATATATATAATATAATAATAAAGAAATGAAATAGTTGAGTATATATAATATAATATAAATATATATATTATATTTTTTTATTAAATGATGTACTTTTAACTTTTAGTCGAACAAATTTCAACTTCACAAATAAGCTAATTTTGAGCTAGAAAAAATTAAAGAGTTTAAACATATTCGACCTTAAATCGAGTTCGAATACATAAAAAATATTTAAGTTAAACTCGAACATATATATTCAAAACTCGTTCGATCTCGAGTAAAATTTAGACGAGTTTTGAACTATTCGAATCGAGCTTCGAACACGGTTCAACTTGCTCGCTCACTTAATAGCCCCAACAAATAGTGAGCGATAATACAAGTTTACCTTGGGAGACAAAAACAAGGCGCAAGGTTTCAAACCCCTCACTCGCTCACAAATTCACTGATCAAATTAAGTAAACTCTTTTGTAGATATATTTTTACGAGTTGAAATTATATATATGGTTCATGGATCAAAAAATATTTTCACACCGGAAATCATAGCGTACGACTTCCTTTGTTGGTGGTCCACATCAGCCTGCTCCATCTGACGTGTGCTCGCCAAGTGGATCACGTACGTTGACCTAATAATTCCTAAGATCACTTCCAGCCGGCGTGATTCCAAAGGCAAAGGTTGTTAAAAAAAGTCGTATGCTTTGACAACGGGTCGGGCCAAAGTGTAAGGCACCGCTCATGCCGACTTTTGTTGTACCATCATAATTAAAAAAATCCCCCAGGTTCTTCTAAATCAGCTAACTTTTAACATTAAAATTTACTTTATTCTATTTATGTGAATAAAGATAGTAAACTAATCAAAATTCTGACATAAAATTCGGGTATGTTACTGTGTTAATTAAATTGTTTAAGTACCCGTAGAAAAATGATGAGTTAAAATGATAATTAGTGTCCAGAGAATACCTTGGAAGCTTTCTTTTTTTCAAACAATAATTTCAAAGCTAGCAAGAGACTGTCTAAACTATAAAAAGATTGGACTTGTAGTGTGTTACTATAAATCCTGTGTGTAAGTGTGAAAAAAATGCTTTTATAAACAAGACTTATGAACCTGCTTATATTAATTTACACAAAGAGTTCCAAACTCCACCATCAATATTAAAGTTTGTTTTTTTATTGCACAAAAGTATTAAGTTATTTACTTATTGGGTCAAGAGAACCGTTGCCATATGCCAAATAAAAAAGATATAGCACATTGGTTAACATTCGCCCCCCCCCAAAACAGTTAACATTCATTTTGATATTGATTCTTTTAAATTATTGGCGTCAATTTTTTGATTATTTAATTAGAGTTGTTATAACAAGTGTTATAATAAACCCGTTATAAAAGCCTTCTTATCGATTTAAATCACCGTAATTAATTTTCAAGGATATAAATATAAAATAAAAAATTACAAGTAATTAAGTTTTTTTGTTTACAGAACCAATTTCCTTCTTTTATTGTTAAGAGTAGGAGTCACTTATAATTTTTTCTCATTAATAATTAAAAGGCGTTGCGCAGTTAAAACTTTATAACTTTTTTTGTTTTTTCTTAATTTTTTAGGACTCCATTAAGAATTGATTAGCCTAATCTAATCACTCATTACATGAATGAATGCCAATCATAGTGGCATACCCCGTAAATCCGGGTAAAACCGATCCCAATTAACAAAACCAAACGTCGGAGGTCCGACCCGTCAAAACGCCGGTCGCCATCACCACTATCTGCCATGAAACTTCCCATGACCAAGGCCAAGTGCAGAGCTCCTCCTCCTCCCCCACCTCCATCTCCGACGCGCTTTTCGCAGCCCCGCCACCACCTTCTCGTTTAAAGCCGGCGCTTTCGAATCCTCCCTCCAATTCCCGACGCAACGACGGTCGAATCGGCGGATTTGGTCGCGAAAACTGCGACTTCTCGTGTCCTGATCGTTTCTGCGGCGGCATCCCCCTGGATTTGGTTGTGGATTGATAAAGCTGCAATCTTTGTAGTTCTTGCGGGGATTTTCTATTGTTTTTGGTTGTCGGGTAGGTTCGTTGCGGTGGTTGGGAAGAAGGACGCGGATTTGCTATCCTTGGTGGGGATTTCTGGATCGGGAAGTTGAAAGCCTTCAGTGGTTGGATTCGGTTGGAGCCTCGCCGAACCCTTCCATGGCGGCCTACGATGCCGTCTACCGCCGCCGACGGTCCCCCTCCGTTGGCGCCTTCGCTCCGTCGGACCTCGCCGACTTGGCCCTGATTCAGACGCTCCTCGCCGTCTCCGCCGAGGTTGCCGCCGGTGACGGCGGCGCCGGCGGCGCTCTCCCCTTCCAGAGGAGGAACGGGCGGTCCCTGGTGCGGAAAATCAAGATCTTCGTCGCCTTGTTCGAGTACCTCAAGGAGAGCTGTTCCTTTCCCTTGCCGCCGTCGGCCGCGCTCTGCTTCAAGGAGTTCTACATCTTGGTCTACCGCTCCAAGGTCCTGCTCGAGTACTGCTCCCAGTCGAGCCGGATTTCGTTCATCGTCAAGAACTCCTTCGTCTCCGCCTGCTTCCACGATCTGGACCAGGACATCGCGACGCTGCTCGACGTCTTCCCGACGAAGGAGCTGGACCTGTCGCCGGATATGGAGGAGCTGGTGCATCTGCTCCAGAAGCAGTCGAGGAAGGCGAAGCTGTTCGTTGACCCCGGCGATGAGTCTCTCCGGTTGAAGCTGTACTCGTTTCTCTCCCAGTTCGAGCTCGGGCAGCTCCCTGATCCGGTCGAGTTGAGGTCAGTTTTTGTGGATGGATTGGGGATCCGCGATGCCCGGTCTTGCCGTGCAGAAATTGAGTATCTCGAGGAGTCGATATATAGCCAAGAGGAAGACGTTGAAGCGTCGAGCTCCTTGCTCAATAGCTTTGTGGCGCTGGCCAGATATTGCCGGTTTCTGCTGTTTGCATTTGAAGATGATGATGGTGATGTAGTAGGATTATCATCGTCGGTTGATTCGATGGATTGTGAGAGGTGGAGGAAAGGTATAGCTACAGAGGAGGTTGAGGATATCTGCGTTCCTGTTCCGAAGGACTTTTGCTGCCCCATCTCCTTCGAGCTGATGAGAGATCCGGTGATCGTTTCGACGGGGCAAACCTATGATCGGCCCTCAATCCTTCGTTGGATGGAGGAAGGCCATTGCAGCTGCCCAAAGACCGGGCAGATCCTCGCGCATACTCGTCTGGTCCCGAATCGAGCTCTGAGGGGTCTGATCTCGCAATGGTGTGCTGCTCATGATCTCCCTTACAATACATCTGAGAGTGGGGATGTGGCACCGGATGTTGTGGTTCCACCGCCGGCGACGAGAGCTGCCATCGAAGCTAACAAAGCCACCGCGCTTCTTTTGATCGAGCAGCTCTCTAATGGACCTCAGATTGCGCAAACTGTTGCTGCGCGAGAGCTGAGATTGCTGGCCAAGTCGGGGAGGGAGAACCGTGCCTGCATTGCAGAAGCTGGCGCAGTCCCCCTGCTTAAACGGCTGCTGTCTTCGTCTAATCCAATTGCACAGGAGAATGCGGTCACCGCAATGCTTAACTTGTCAATACTTGATAAGAACAAGAGCTTGATCATGGAGGAAGAAGGGTGCTTGGCGTCTATAGTGGACGTGTTGAGGCATGGCATCACGGAGGAAGCGAGGGAGAATGCCGCAGCATCCCTGTTCAGTCTATCGGCTGTTCATGACTATAAGAAGAGGATAACCGATCAAGATGGAGCGGTTGAGGCATTGGCAGATCTGCTGAGAAATGGCAGCCCGAGGGGAAGAAAGATGCTGTGACAGCTTTGTTCAATCTATCTACCCACCCGGAGAATTGTGTGAGGTTGCTGGAGACTGGTGCCACTGCCGCATTGGTGGCCGCATTGTGGACGGAACGAGTCGCCGATGAGGCGGCCGGAGTGCTGGCGTCGCTGGTGAGGCAGCCCGCCGGAGCTGAGGCATTGATGGGTGAGGAAGATGCTGTCATTGGTCTGCTTGCATTGATGAGGAGAGGGAGCCCGAGAGGGAAGGAGAATGCAGTGGCTGCATTACTGGAGTTCTGCCGGAGCGGCGGGGCGAGGGTGACGGAGAGAGTGATGAGGGCGCCGTCGCTGGCCAGCCTCCTGCAATCACTATTGTTCACAGGGACAAAGAGGGCCAGGAGGAAGGCGGCATCTCTGGCAAGAGTTTGCCAAAGGTGTGAAGCTGCCATGGAGAACTGGGGAGGTATGGGACAGGAATACAGAGGTAATGGTACCCCTCGCGCTCATAGAGGAGAAAGCTTCGTCGGAGATGTATCGGTTCAGACGTCCATAACAGTTCCAGTGTTATGAGTTGGTTATACTGCAAATCTTAATGCTCTGTATTTTGTAATTTTCATACATTCTTTCATTTGTATCAAATGAAATATGTAAAACACAAAAGGAAGAAGATTTATACTACAAATGGTGTCTAATGCCTATTCTTGAGACTCATGTTTGTACCTCTTATTGTTTAATGCCTCCTGTAGAGATGATAATCTATTTCCTTTCAAATACTGAAAAAGGAGAGACTAGGAAGCGCACCTTGACTTCGGTGTTAAATGGTCGCAATTGAAGTGGGTACCTTATCCTTCAATTGCCAATAAACGTCCTTGTTGGGTTTTCCCAATTGTTGATGATCACCTAACTTCACAAATCACAACGAAAAATAAGCCTTTATAATTTTCAAAAAATTTAACGAAAAGAAAGTCATTTCTTTAAAAAATAAAAAATTTATCCGAGAATCGAACGTGTCCTAGCAGATTTCCCGGTTCAACCACCAGGTCAATGAAAACTTATGACAGAATAAAATATGCAGCCAAGCTGATTAACACCTTCCTGCATGCCGCCACAGCGGCATATGCTTTGTGCTCTGCATATGCCAACATTAGCCATCTTGCAAGTTGCAGTTGTATTATTCACACAAGAAGTCCTCTGCTTGTAGTCCTCTCCGCATTCAATTATAGGAAATTTTATCTTAAATCGATGTCAGCACAAGCTGTTGAAGGCGATGACTTCATCATTTTCATATATCTTATTATTGGCATCGAGTTATTAGAGCTCCCAAGCAAAGAACACGGACAAATACCTTGGAGGCGTAGCATAGAAATATTAAGTAGGAACTTTGAGGCCCTTCACAACAAATGAAATGCCCATCCCCAAGCTGTCATGCTGGCCATGGCCAAATGTACAATTTAAGATCACGGTTCACGGATATATATGAACAGGCTGAACATGAGCAGCCACTCAACCACTAAGAATTCCAGTCAATGATAAGTTCGCCGTTGCATTTGATTGAGACTTTGAAGCATTAGAGATAGATAGATAGATAGATAGAGAGAGAGAGAGAGAGAGAGAGAGAGAGAGAGAACTAACAATTCTAACCGCTGCTTCAAGTTGCACTTCATGCCCAAAACAGCTAAACATCTATTTCAGAATAATAGGCTTTCAATAATGTAATACCCTGCAAGCTATCTGATGGCAAATTTAATCTTAAGTGAACCAGAGCAGAACTGCTTGAGATTTTTGCCGTATTGCTGAAACCGAATGTAAAAGGCCACATTTGCAATAATAAAATCTCAATCGTATGAAATATAGAGTTAGTCCAATCAATTTCACTCTGGTCTTAGATGCTACGAATAAAATCCGACACCATCACCTATTGAACAGATTTTAGATAATCATAATTCACACAACTTAAACATTCTACATAGAAATCAGACTCGCATTATTTATAATAATCAGTTAGAAGTACCAGAGATCACACTAATTGCATGCCACTGCCTCAGACCACCATCAGTATCCAGAGTCTAGACATATATTGGATTCTTAATTTCTACCAAAGATGCGCACCAGTGTAAGAAATACAGGACCAGAACAATTTAACTCCAAGTCTGAAACATTCTTTCCCATTTATTTCTTAAGCCAGCATTAACAAAAAAGTGAATCATGTGCAAACTTAAGTTTGTCAAGATAAAAAATAGTTTGAAGGCTAACTAAAGAGAAAAGTTTGGAATGGCATGGATTTTCTTTAGAAAAAATATGCTCGAAAATTATCCTAAATAATTTTCATTTACAGGGAAACCTCACGTATTTGTGATTGTACAGTATCTCATGAAACCTTCTTGAAGAATGAGAGGATGTTTCCTTGCTTGCTGTCACAGGCCCGTTCGCAAGGCCTAATTTTTCGCCTCCGAGTTCCTGCCTGTGCGGCGTATTCCCCTCCCTGGGAACACTCAGCCTGATACTCAACACGCAATAGCGGGAGCCAAGGCCACAAACACTACACTCGTGTTCGGCCGCAATACGCACCACCGAGGTTGACCCCTGCACGTCCAGCAGATCCACCCGCTCGGTGTTGCCCTCGAACAGCGCCCTTGATCGATCACCCGTGTCTGGCCACGCACCAGCACTTCGACAGCACTCCTGGCTATCGGCACGCCTTGCCGATAGGCTGTTCCAGGAGTCAAACAGCACCACCACCGCAGCACTGCCCGATCGCCCCACCAGCAACACGCCTGGTAGAGATCGTGCCTCTGTCCCTGTTCGTCTCAGCAACCACTGTCGCCTTGTAAACCTCGACCACGACCCGGTACTAAGGTTCCCTGCCTAAAACGTCAGACAACGAACACAACACAGATATACGGGGAAACCCCAACCTTATATTAATCTGTCAATACAAGGAATTACAAGTACTCGACTCCTCTCTCAAGCACTCGCTCGGCTTGTGGACAGCCCCCACAGCCTCGCCCCCAATGTACCCAAAATACAAAGGAAGTCACACAAGGATTACCTGGCCCGAGTAACCCTCCCAGTTGCCAACACCAGCAACCTCACAACGTGCACCTTGGATTCAAGCAAGCGTCTGGAATTCCAGCACTACTCCCAGCGCCGGCTGCAGCAACTCCCTCGCTTCTTCCCTCTCCAGGTTGCTCACGTTGCACACACCGATCAGCAGGTCTCACCACGAGAACAAGTTCCCAATCGGCCCTCTCTTCAGTCCGTCGAAGAGAAGTTCCCTTCTCCACGTCTGGCCTAACCCTTATATACTCCCACGAACTGCTGCTCCAAGATAACTCCGAATCTGCCAGCATCTTCAACTCCAGAGATCTGCAAGATCCACCGTGTTCAGCAACCTAGCCCATCTCCCGTCCAGGTTCATCCAACGGCCTTCAAGTTTATCTTCAGCAGTTAGTTGCAACTAACTTCCTAAACGCCCAATCTGGATAACTGCATATCTTCACCAAGATACTCCAGCAACGTCCAGGAAGCTTCCTCCTAACCGTCGGCTGCACCGCTAGGATCCCGTCTCGATCACCACGGCTCGACCCTAGGCCTTGGTTCAACCTCGCAGCAACTACCGACCCACATGCCGGCAATGGCCCACCGCTGCGTCGCCCAAATCTGCACATCGCTACCGATCAGGACCCAGTACCGCACCAAACAGCGGTACCCGCATGCCGCTCATGCCCGCGCCCATGCACCATGCAGCGCTCGCGCGCCCGCGCCCGTGCACCCGCTCGCGCGCCCGCACGCGCTCGTCCGCGCGCGCTCGCCCGCGCGCGCTCGCCTGCGCGCCGCCTCCGCGTGCCCGGCGCGCGCTCGCCCGCGCGCGTCCGCCTGTGCGCACACCTGCGCGACGCTCGGCGCGCTCGCTCGCGCGCTCCTGCTGCTGCTCCCGGTAGCGTGATCGGTCCAAATACCGATCACCACGCAGCGCCTAGCGCCAGTGCTCGATCACAGCACTCGCTAGCGCACCTCGATCCGACCTTGCTGCTTTTGAGGTTTCTTCGAACCCGGACCCGGCATTGCTCGGCACACCATGTACCGACCCAAATGCCGGCACTTGCTGCTGTTCCCGACGCCTTGCTCCACCGGCATGCTCGGTCCTCCAGCAGCGTCGTGCAACTCGGTTTGGACTGCAACATAATCACGGGTTAGCCTCGGTGTGTTGTTTCCACCACTCGGATAACCACTGCTATCCCCTTCATGGACGTAGGGAATCCAGGAACAACACCCAAACCCTGGTTCCCGGGACGTCCACGAATCAAGGCTGTAACACTTGCCATCCTTGCCACCACCCTTCATTGACTTCTTATTTCCAGTTTGCTGGTGGGAGTGGAAGCAGGAGGAACTGCTTGAGATTTGCTCAAAGAAGACCTAGTGAATAGGAAAATAATTCATCACCTACATAACCTTTATCCAGTCATGAGCAGAACAGAGAAGTACAAGAGTTCATAAAACATTAAGTCCCACGTTTTTAAGAAAATTATTTACAATTCAAGTCAAACGAAAGGCCAATGAGGTACCTTCTCTTCCTCGCTCATCCACTCGTGTCTTCAATACTTTTTTCCTTTTAGGAGGTGAAGAAGCAGTTTTATCTGTTTGCACGTTCATTCTATCATCATTCAACCTTTTGGGAAGTTGATGGTGAACCTTTTCAGCTGTGGATGCGCCAGATGCATCGTGGTCATTAGGAACTGCTGAAACCTTTAAAGGCACTTTACAAGGATTTCTCAAAGCCTTTTCTTGTTTAACATTGATTGTCTGGTCTGGCTTTGGTTCGATTTTTGTTTCCTTTACTTCTTCTGATACAAGATCCAACTTTTTTCTTCTAAAACATGGCTCTTAGTGTTTAACAATGAATTACTTTTTTACCTTTCTCTTGTTTTACAACAGTGGGTCGGCTTCTTCCATCGGAGAGTTAGGGTTTGGTTTAGTGGATGCACGCCCCCACAGGTTAGCCAACAAGCCTCCGGTAGTGGAGTTCTCCTTTGGGACACTTTTCTTGTTATTAAGTTTGTCTGAACTTTTCCATTACCACCAGCATGTTCAGCAGCCTGATCAGAATGTTCGAGAGTGCCAGATTCTTCGTTTTTCTCGTCCTCGAATGCTTGAGTGAGGATCTGATGGGGCTTTGACAGCACTCTTACTAATGCCAACAGTATTTTTGGGCTGCGGGGTAAAATTTGATGTTTTCTCATCTATGTTGCGCTTAACACATAAATTCAAGACCCCACAATATCTGGAGGAAAAAGAATATTAGGGGAAAAGTTTCCTGATTGGTACATATTGGATGCAGTACCTGTTGTCTCTCAAACAATTTTCCACTGTGGCTGGTTGATTGAACAGCTCCTGTGCCTGCATGAACTCGACATTCCAGATTGCTGCCGATTCTTTAGGAATGCAGGCTTGTACACAATACACTTGAATTGAACAACCGTCCATAAAGTCATTTTTTACTTCTGGACCACCAAAGAGAACAAAAATAAGCACCCTTGTGCTCCACTTTCAACTTCCAACTAATGTGAGAAAAGTAGTTCAACAACGTTAAAGTCTGGTATATCTAAGTCTTTCCTCAAATATATACGGTCATGCAATCAAGTCATCCATGTGGACCTAACAGTCAAGGGGAGAAATAGTAAATAAATGGGAACTGCACCTGTGAGCTTATTTCTCGAGGAAAGTGTTACATGGTAAGCTCCAGGATTTTTCTTTGACCAACCAGACAATGAGTAAACTGCTTCAACCCCATTCTTGTGCTTCTCTACAAACTCCTCAAGTAACCTGCCCAGTCGAACAACTGATAAATTAAAACAGGACGAGAACAATCACACGCATTCAGTAGATTTGGGTTTGAAACTACCTCTTGGCATCATTTGACGAAACAGAGAAGTTCCGACTTAGGCACTTGTAGGAAACCTGGACGACCAAAGTAAAGTGCAGAACAATAAACATCCTCTGAAAAGAACTAACCATCATCACACAGACTTTGCTTCCACATCCACATCAAAATTACCACTTACGTTTTCAGATAATACGAAAACCCATATAGTAAACCACTTGCACAAACAAATTATAAGCACCAACAAGCCACATAAAAATATAAATAAGCAAATAAAATAAAACAGAGGACTTCACTGTAGCTGATTGACCATGATGTCCACGCATACAACATATGTTTCGCATATCAACAGAAATCTCCTCTCTGTAATAAACATGATCCTCTTTCATGTAGTCATTCTATGCATACGCTGACATATCAGGGATTACTCAAAAACTAACCGACTGATCATCATCAAAAAGTGCACCTATCACTCACATATTAAACTTGCAGATCCTCCAAGAAGGCCACCAATAACATGCTATGATACAGGTCAAAATTATAGGTATCAAATACAAACGGAACGAAGGAAATATCTCAAAGATCCAATCAGAAAACGAAAACCTGAAAGGCATCGAACAACTGCAACAGCTGGCCATCTCTAACAATAACAACGAAAAGAGATACAGACATTCACACAAATCACCAAAATTCCAGTCATAAAAAAACAATAACAATCCAGGGATCCAGAGCAAATAGGGGGACAGAAGGGTAGGAGACGGATACGACTTGAAGCTTATCGGAAACAAGAAGTTTGATCTCGTCGAGGATGGCTAGAGTCCCGCCCTCGTCCATGCCCGAGTTTGGTTGAAATTTTGGGAGGGAACCAAATCGGCGGGAAGCACCTCTTTCCCGCCATGACCGCCATCTTGAGGGGCTTTTATCGGCGAAGGGGGAAGACGAGCAGCCATCCCCAAGCCCACGAATTGGAATCGGGCCCATTTAGAAAGCCCATATAATGTGTTTGTGTCAATTAAATTATCATAGTCTAATCCAACGGTTGATAAAGAGATGTTATTGCTCCTTCTTGAAGTAATTATAATTAACTTCTTTATTATTATTATTTCATGTATAGCAAGTTTTTTTTTTTGGTGAAGTGTACCTTAGGTTAAATGGTGCAATCCAAAATTTATTAAGTTTGTTGTGACGTCTTCTTCAACACATAGAGGTAGGTCAGGATTTTAAAAAATTTGAAGCAGGCTCGTGAATATGGAGACAATAATTAAAACTCAACTTGAGCCAAAACAATTTATTTAAAGAAATAAAAACAAATTTAAATCCAAACAGCCCATTGTAATTTCTCTTTGCACTCTAATTCATTGTGGTTCTTTCATTGATTTTTTTTACAATTGTAATGGTAACAAGTGTACCCTATATTGAAGCTATTTGATTGCCTCAAATTGATTTTCTTTTTATTAATACCCCCTTCGATGTATGCTTGCACGAGTTTTAACTTTTAAGAATTAATAAAGTTGGTTTTACAAAATTGTTTAAAGCATTGACAGAGTTTGAAACACCTCTTGTTTTAAAGAAAAGAGGTAACAAAGAAGGAAATATCGAATTTGTAGTTAGTTTCAACTTTGTTGGTCGAATTAATTTGAAACCGAACTTCTACTATTAACTTTTTTATTGTAAGTAAAGTCAAACACCAAGTTATAATTGCGAACTAATAAGGCTTATTGACCAATCCTAAATTAATAACCAATGGTCATGAAAGTAATAAATCCACCGGAAATGCCCATTAATTAGAAAGATTGAGTGTATAATCATGCCATGTAATACGGTACAAAAAACTATGGATATGTCCGGTATATCTTTGTCTCCTACCATTCTCCTTCAACGTCCGACGACCAACCCCGCCGCCGTCGCAGTCGCCGACGCCGACGAATTCCGGTCAGATCTGGATCCCGTCCCTGCTAAGCCCATTCACTCTCTTCTTCCGGCGACCGGCAAAGACTTGCCGGCGAAAGACCAAGTCTTTGCCGGGGGTTCTCTCTTTTTCTCCGCTTCGCGAGGTATTTCTATTGAAAAACTGGCGAAAAGTATCGGTCTTTGATGACCCTAGTGCAATTCATGGTGGAAGATGTGGTCGGGATGTGCGTTCGCCAATCATTTACTGGGAAAGTGTGTGTTTCGGCGGGGCAGTGTTGTTCTAGATGATATTTTTGCGTTGTGATGCTAGAGTTTTTTCTTTCTTTTTTTAATTGGTGGGATTTGATGTTGTTAGTGATGAGATTTGGATCGCTTTGTGGGAATTGACCGGCGATGTGGTAGGGGGAGGAGATCGGAGCGGATGGCGGTAGAAGGTGGGGCAGAACCTGTACAGGTTGAAGTTGATGGCGGCAATGAGGATGGGAGTGAGTTTGTGCGGCCTGTTCTTCGCAGGGAGCCGTCGTTCTCGCGGTGGTATGACGAAAATGGCGTTGAGCATGTTGAATCCCCTTTGGGGAATTCGGTGGAAAGTGTAGAGGATGGTGCATTTGAATTGCCTTTGCTGCAGACGGATTCGGTGGAGGAGGAAGGCAGTTTGCATAGGCCGAGGCAGCCTTTAGGACCTTTTCGGGGAAGGAATGTTCATATGAATGGGAATGGGAAGAGTTATGTTCCGTTTGATATAGAGAACAGTCCTGTAAAAGAGTTGCAGGTCTCAGAAAACAATAATGTGGATGGATCAAGTAAGATTGGCAGTGGTCACCATGACCAGAATGGTGTCACTCCTGGGATGGTTCTGAAAACTTTGTTCTTTATATTGATGTGGTATACGTCAAGCACATGTTTGACACTGTAAGTATTGTCTTATACCACGTCTTTCTTATTTGTTTCATTGTTTTCTCTCGATCATCTTAACGTAGATTTCAAATTTGTTGACACATATTATCAAACGTTCTTTTAGGTATAATAAAGCATTATTGGGTGAACATCTAGGGAAGTTCCCTGCACCCCTGCTGATGAATACTGTGCATTTTTCAATGCAAGCTGTATTTTCAAGGATTATTGTCCGATATTCGAGAAATTTGCAGCCAGATGTAATTATGACATGGAGAGATTACTTCATTCGAGGTTTGTGGCACCCTTGCCCAAACCCCCCCCTCCCCCGACACACACTCATTCGAGATTATTTTTTCTCATTGGATAGTCAATACTATTGTTGCTGCTTAAGAGTTTATGATTTGCTATCTATTGTTATTTTTGTTGGTTGGAACTTATTTGCAACTTTTAGTTAAACTGCCTTTAAGATGGACCAGGAAGTTTGATACTTAAATCAATGAGTACTAAAATGAATTAGGAACGTTAGTAACTTTTTCTGTTATACTTGTATGAAAAGTGCTTTTGTTGTTTCTTTGTGATTTTCAACAGTTAATGTGAACTTTAAATTCTGCAGTTGTGCCAACTGCACTAGGAACAGCATTTGATGTTGATCTCAGCAATGCTTCACTTGTTTTTATATCTGTCACCTTCGCTACTATGGTTGGTTTGTTCATCTATTGCTTAAATTTATGTAATTTGTATATTTTGTGTTTTAGTGGATTATTTTGGCATTCACCCCTTTGACTTTTTTTCAGTGTAAATCTGCGGCACCAATATTTCTTCTACTATTTGCTTTTGCATTCAGGTGAGTCTTTCTTGCCTTATGCTTTTGTTTTATGAATTATATATCCTAAGAAATTTGTGCGCGAAAAGTGGTGGCTGAAAAAGAGTTCATAAGTGAATACAAAAATGGATGAAGGTGGATGGACTATGTTTTTCTTTATTTTATTTTTAATTTTAAAGGTTGGAGAGACCAAGCTTGAAGCTTCTCGGTATCATCCTTGTAATCTCTCTTGGGATATTGTTAACCGGTATGGCTCTTCATGTGTATATTGTTTGCATTTTTCTTCAATTGTATTGTGAAATAAAGTTCATGCATAGTTCAGTTATCAACATGTCCTGAAAATAGTACAAAGAGCTTCAGAAAACATTTTCATATGAATATTGACATGTAATAATGATTAGTACTGCAAAGATTTCTATTTGCTCACTGACTATCCAAATATGAATGACTTGTTAGCTCCTTTGTGGTGAGAATTTGATGATCAAAGTATGGCAGGTAAATGGTTAATGCATGTATAGCCAGATTTTAAGTTGTGCATGAAGTTACGTTGCCTGCATATTGATGCTGTCCTTTACCATTTCCCAGCATTGGTTCAACCATTTTGTTAAAAACAGTAACTGGTTAAAGAGTTAAATATCATTTCATGTCTGAATTTAATCCTGGTGCGAATGAATTATTTTGTTGTTATTGTCAAGTGCCTTTTTATTCCGTGGGTTCTTCTTAAAACTAGTATAATAATGTTTTGTGGAAGTTCTACTTCTCCTGTCTATATGTCTTTACCATATCATATAATCCACTTGGCTTTCTACTGTTTGTTGGCTTTTTGCAGTTGCAAAGGAGACAGAGTTTGATTTTGGGGCTTCATTTTTGTCATTTTAGCTGCAGTTATGTCAGGCTTTCGTTGGTGTATGACCCAAATTCTTTTACAGGTATCATATGCAACTTTTTTGTTTGCAATCATTCATTATGGTCTTGATTTATAATCCGCTTGATAGGTTGACTCAATTGGATCCAACCTGTTATTTTGTTGTTTGCATCCTTAATGTAGAAACTGACTTGGCTTTTCTTTCTGTTTGCATGGCCTCCACTTGAATGAAGAAAGAAGACCATGGTAAGCATTTGTCTTGAATTCCTTATCTAGGAATCTAAAGCAATTTGCATTTATGGAAATCTTGATTCTTTATCATGTCTGTATCTAGGTTTCTAGGGCATAACTCTCCGATATTGTTTTTATGAAGTCTCCACAAGTATCTGCATTTTCCAATATTTTTGACAGCGAATATTAGGTTACATAAGAACTATTGTCAAGCATAATGTATGTGGCTGTTGTATTTGTTTTTAGAGGGATACTTGCTATTTACAAACAATTGTTTCAGTGTCTTTTGTTTGACATATGGGAATATTTGATTGGTGCTTGATGTAGTTGTCATCATTTATATGGATTGCTTGGTAATAGTATACAAATGGGTTTTGCTGAGATCAAAATAATTCTCTATTAGCTATGAATGCTTTTTTTTTGTTATATTTAGGGTTAAAGCATCCTATCAATTTAATGAGCTACGTCTCGCCTGTTATGGCTCTGGCAACTGCATTTCTTTCTCTTCTGCTGGATCGCTGGGATGAATTCAGAACAAGCAGCTACTTTGATACCTCCTGGCACATATACCGTAGTTGCTTGTTGATGCTACTTGGAGGTTTCCTGGCATTTTTCATGGTAAGATTAAGGTTTTTTTATCAGTTCTGGCCGTGCAATATTAATGATTTCACAAGTATTGGACGAAGAAGACAATTGGCAATAATTTGTTATTCTATATAAAGCTAGGTTACTGTAGAATTGATGTAAAGGATGATCTGTGTTCCCTGAGTGCAATTATTTGGAAACTGGTGGATTATATTATGAAGATACTTTTGATATTGGTAATTATGTATTGTATGTAGAGAAGGCTTGGTTTTTGAAGCCAGCTTTGCATTTTGATCATAAAAAAGCCTTTAACTCCCTTAATTGCAGCAAATAATTATAATTGAGGATCAATGAGTATGTTGTCTATGGATAATTATTTTATAATGTTCGTCATTATCACCTTTCCCAGGAAAAATTGAAGGCTTAAGTTTGTTTACTACTTTCCTTCTATGAAATATCAACTGTATGTTGTATTTGAGCACATTAATTTAGATAGTAATGTTGCACTATCCATGGTGCTGTTTCCACTTTCCAGTTGATTGAAAGTAGCTGCTCGTGTATTTTGTTCTCACTTTCTGATTTGGATTGTTGTCGCAATTTGTCAACTTAGCACTATTCATGACTACTCTACCCTGAAAAAATGTGGTAATTAATTTGTTCTTCATCTGCAGGTTTTAACGGAGTATGTTCTTGTTTCAATGACGAGTGCTGTAACAGTGACAATTGCAGGTGTTGTGAAGGAGGCTGTTACAATCTTGGTAAAGAATATGCTTGTTGAAAGGCGTTTTTATTCTTTTTCTTGGCAATATATTGCGGCTATACTTCTACTTTTAAATATTCTGGTAGCAATCACAAGTTTAAGCATGCCTAATATCTAGAAGGGATTTAAAGTTATTTTATGTGTGTGTATTATGTATGCTCATCTGATTAATTTTGCGTAATTGGATGATTATCCTGCATCCTATTTTAAAGTTGTACTCGTGTTTGCAGGTTGCTGTGTTGTACTTCCACGATCAATTTACTTGGTTAAAGGGGGCCGGCCTTGTCACAATAATGGCTGGAGTTAGTTTATTCAATTGGTACAAGTAAGTTAGAAAACATCATAAAAAAATGGACTAGATCTTGGTGTTGATTACTTGAGCATGTGTTTTGCAGAAATGTTTTAAGTTGACATTCATACTGGGAGCGTCAATTATATTTAGGAGTTCACTAATTAATTCAATTTGCTCGGAGTTGTAAATTGCAGGTACCTGAAACTTCAGAAAGGCAGGCCAAGAGATAGTATTGGCAAAGCAGCGACATCTAGTGCTAATGTGCATGCAAAATATGTTATTCTTGAGAACATGGATGACCAGGAAGAGGACTTGTGATTGGATGTGTATTAAGAAGAAGGTAAAAGATGCTCTTTTGTACCTTATCTGATGCTCGCTCTGAGTTGTACATGTTTCTTGTTTTCATGCTCCAAATTATTCTTCGTATCTAGAATTTAGGATGTCTATCTCTGCAATTATTTTAATCTTGTGAAACGTTCAAAACACTTGTCTGCAGCATAAATTCATGATGACTGGCCAATCCAGTCTAGTCTTATATGTTCGTAGAAGCAATTCTTCAACTCAATACAATGTGTAAATTGTAAAAAAACAAAATTACATTTTTTGCTAAGAGAATTATTTAGGTGAGCTATTCAAGATATAATTTTAGTAGCCACTACATGTGTGGGCCAACTTTTCCCTAATGGTTGCTTAGGTATAAAGATTTTGATGCTTCGGATCAACTTGCCTTTTGTAAAAAAACTTATTATGCGCATACAATGATCAATGCAGGACAAGTTTTGTACAAGAGGACTCAAATTTCTTCACTGCTTGAACAAAGATTTGGGTTGCATTTACTGAGGAACAGATGTGAAAGTGTGACTTATATTCAACTGCAGTTGTTTCTATCACGAGAATGGTGAAACCTGGCGAATCTTGCACTTGCTGCCCAGAATTCTTTTGAAGAGCATTGAATTGACTGGCGGGCCCGAATTGGGCGTTCTTTTTATAAGGATTTTCCTATTTAAAGGTCCATTTTGCAATTATTTTATGTATCATTAGCTTGGTTCTTTGCTCCATTTGAGCGTTACGAAATTATTGTTGTTTAGTGTGAGAGAACCACATAAAATTTGAAGAATGCAAAGAAAATAATAATGTACTTCCATATTTCAATGCTTGCTTGCACTCTACTTTCTGCTCGTCTCCTTAAAAGGTGACGTTTTGAGTTTCTTTCGTCTTTTTCTTTTCATCATCTTTTAAGTCGCTGGTTCATTGCTTGGCACTTCATTGACTTTAGCCAACAATCGTAATCCTTGTTTAGCTTTACCTTAGAAATGTCGCATTCAATGCAAGGCAAAGTATTTTATTTTAAATCAGAGAACCTGCTATCTTGCTCCTCACCACAGTGTAGTATGTATAAGGTGTAAGAGCAGTTGTCTCCCTCTTTACTTTTAGCAGAGAAATGAGCTTCTTCTTTTCTTTAGACCGAAATGGGTGCTTCTTCTTCTTCTTGCCACCTTGTGTCACCTCTTCCATCTTCTCTTTGCCCAGCCATTTGAGTACCCTCTTGCTAACCTCTCCACTTTTTGGACTAATTACAATTTGTCCATTGCCCACAAGTTCAAATTCGTAGATGGATCGCAGGTGAGGTCGATCCTGCTCAGAGGGGCATTCGGCCCTCGCTTCGCCTGTGGCTTCTTCTGCCAAGGGCACTTGTGACTCCTTCCTCTTTGCCATTTTCATTGTCCAAACCAATGGTGCCGCCCTCATTACTTCCCCTTCCATCGGATTTCCCCAGGTGGTGTGGTCTGCTAGCAGGAACAGACCCCCGAAAGAGAATGCAACTCTGCAGCTCCCCAAAGACGGAGACTTGGTATTGACGGATGTGGATGGGACAAAAGTCTGGTCCACCAACATGTCAGGAGATGGAAATCTTGTTCTCTTCAACTTAAGGAATCAGGATTGTTTGGCAGTCCTTCGATCACCCGACCGATGCTTTGGTGCTTGGGCAGAGGTTGGTGGCGGGGAAGAGGTTTACGGCCAGTGTTTCAGTGTTGAACTCCACTGAAGGTGAGTTCTTTGTTGCAATTAACGATGGGCAAAGCTTTGCAGCTTATATCGAGTCCGATCCACCGCAGATTTACTACAACGATGAATTCAGTGGGATCAAACAGAGCAGAGAGCCCAGTTATGTAAAGTTTATGTATGCCAGCCTTTCGTTTTACATATTATCAGCTGAGCCTAGTGATCCCGATTCAATTGCCAGTCACTTGCCAGAATCTCCAAGATCATCGGTTTCTTGATCTTCAGGACATCACTTACTTCGGTTATGCCGATTCTGATGTAGCATCCCTGGAAGGCACGGATGCCGAGACCGCAAGGCAGCCTGTATGAGGAACTGCACTTGTAAAGCTGCTCTTTTTCAGTATGGTTCAAACGCTTCTAATGGGTATTGCTACCTGCCCTCGACGCTCTTCTCATTGATCAACAATCCAAGAGAAGTAGCTCACTATAATTCATCTGCATTTATCAAAGTACAAATTCCGCCTCCACCACCGCGCCGAAATCCTTCAAGGGATGTTGGTGCATGATCAACAACATCAACAAATCTTGCTTGGACAGGAGCAATTGTAGCGGCTAGTGTTGGAGCTTCCGTTGGAGGGATTGTAGTGCTTGCTTAGCCATTTTTACTATACGAAAGCGAATGAAAGCAGGGGAAGAGGAAGAGGAGGATGACTGTTTCCGGCAAGTTCCAGGTATGCCTAGGAGATTTTCTTATGAAGACCTGAAAATTGCTACGAAAGATTTTTCTTCAAAGCTTGGACAGGGTGGCTTTGGGTCTGTGTTTGAGGAGATCCTTGGAGATGCCATCAAGATCAAGGTTGCAGTTGAGCGCTTGGACAAATTAAGCCAAGGTAAGAAAGAGGTTCTTGCTGTAGTTGAGGCCATTGGATGGATTCATCATCTTAATCTGGTCAGGTTGGTTGGTTTCTGTGCCGAGAAGCTTATAGACTGCTTGTCTATGGGTACATGTGTAATGGTTCCCTGGATAAATGGATTTTCAAGAAGAATTCCAATGCCATGGGCTGGAAGATTAGGCGAGAAATCATTCTTGATATAGCCAACGGTTTGGCTATATCAATATAAAAATTGAGTGTTTATATTTATGATTAATTCAGAGATTGTCGTGAATAATTAAATCACCTAATTAATAATTTAAATGTATAATTCACGAATAAAAATTATAATTTTAATTATATAAAATAATAGGTAAAATCTAAAATCTTAAATTTATCGTTTTAAAGTTAATATTTGACCTGAATATTACATGATAAATTAGTTTAGTCTTAATTTGTAATTTAATCACTTTTTAAATTTATTTTTATTTAAATATAATTAATTAAATTAATTTTAATAATTAAAAAATTATAATGCTAATTTTTCGTACAAAGATATTTTTTTATTATTTTTATTACTTGATTTAACATATTCACTTGTATTATAATTTTTATATCAAAGGCACGAGTAAATTGAATGCTAGACTTGGTAGAAAGAAGCTCTTGTGATGTAGAATCTCACGAGCTTAATGTTTGCAGGGTGACTGCAACCGAAGGCCCTTCATGTCTGCCGTGGTTAAGGTTTTGGAAGGTGTCATGGAGGTAGATTCTGCCATTGATTACAGTTTATCCTACCCAACAATCGGCAACAACCATAAACAAGCCAACATGGCTTCTTCAGCTCCCAGATGAACAATATATTTAATGGCTTTGATTATCTAGAACAGTCATTAATTTGCCGTGATTATACAAGTCTAATCATCTTACTCATTTTTCATTTTCGAATTATGCTGTTCTTTCGTGTCAATTTAATCTGGGCAAAAGGAATGATGGTCGTGCAAATTTCATGTATGTTTACTGATAATGTGTCCTATTGTAGCAAGTCTAGATTCCTTGTATGTATGTCTTTCTGTGTTGAGAACTTCGTTTTTTAATGAGCAGCTCATAACAGATGAAATAAACGCTCTAATTATTCCTGGTTCATTCGTAGAAATACGAGGAGCAATCCATAGCAGATGCTCCAGAATATTGATACAAGATCCCAAGTACTTATTTTATTTTTCGGCTCCTGGACGGAGATGACAGTGCAAGGCAGTTTGTTCAATTAGTATCATCAATTTCTTTTGATTCCAGATGACAAATGCTGCACTCTTCCATTGTATACAACCTTTGCTATCTACAAATTACAACAACTATGAATGGGAAATTGATCATTCTCTGCTCATTCTGGCTTGTTGTACTATTTTCTTCCGGAACAGTCTATGGCCAGCCTCCACCTCCAAACTCCACTGTACCTCTTCCCACTAAGCGGTCAACAATCCTTCACGCATTGGTTCAACCACCTTCCCGGATGTTGGAGGCAGGACGCTGATAAGCTCACACAGTTCCACTGTGGCTTCGACAGCAATGGTACTTCTAATTCCTTCCTCTTTGCTGTCTTTGTATATGGATTTGTAGGTATGAACCTAATGGTGCCACAGTTGATTTGGTCTGCCATACACATGTGCCCATAAGAGAAAATGGGACTCTGGAGCTCACGCTTGATGGTGACCTTGTTCTGAAGGATGCAACGGGACTAAAATCTGGTCTAGCAATACATCTTCTAAGTCTGATCAATACTTGGCTATGCAAATCTTGGATACGGGAAATTTCGTTCTTATTAACAGTGAAAGTCGTATTGTTTGGCAGTCGTTTGATCATCCTACCGATGGGCAGCAGCTGGTTGCCGGTCAGGTGCTTGGTTCATTTACCTGGACGAGTTCAGGTCTGTTGTTCATGGCTCTTGGCCAACATGCGCTAGGTGCCTTTGTTGATTCATATCCTCAGATGTATTTTTATTTTTGGGATTATAGGTTCGACACTCCGAGTTCAGTGAATGGTACCTTGGGAACTTTTTCTAACGAAACCTAAACCTTAAATTCTAGACCCTAAACCATTACGTGCAGTTCAATTTTTTAGGCCGGAGACAGATAGGCATCTCAGGGTGTATGAGTGGAAGATGATGGATGACTTCTTTTCCATCCACGTAACTGATTGTGAATATCCAACAGTTTGTGAGAATTATGGGATTTGCTCAAATGGGCAGTGCAGCTGTCCAACGACTACAGGTGGTAACGTTACATATTTTGAACCGGTAAACGATAGGCAGGTCAACCTTGGGCGTGAGGAGGTGAATACTTTATCTTGTGAAGATTCATAGTTTCATCAACTCTTAGACCTTCAAAACGCATCATATTTCAGCTATATTGATAACAATTCTGTAGCCATGAATGGAACAGACGTACAAACATGCAGGAAAGCTTGCCTGGGGAACTGTTCATGCAGAGCTGCTCTTTTTAGATACGATAACAATATCACGGACGGCATCTGCTACTTACCAACGCAAGCTTTTTCGTTGATAAACATGCAGATGAACTGGAATGCATTTTTTAAGGTGTAGACGGGATATTCGACATACAAAATGAAAAAAGCTCGGACTGGAGCTAAGTTTTGGGCAATTATAATTGGAAGTTCTCTTGCTGTTTTACTATTGTTTCTTTGCATTTGGATTGTGGTAAAGGTGAAGATGTTTGTTGATCTAGAAGAGGATGATTACTTCAATGGTGTGTTAGAAATGGCCACTAAATTTAGCTTTGAAGAACTAAAATCCATGACAGATGATTTTCACATCAAGCTGGGGAAAGGAGGATTTGGTGGTGTGTTTGAAGGGAAGCCACTTGATGGCACCAAGGTTGCAGTGCAAAAGTTGGACAGCTCAAGCCAAGGGATAAAGAAGTTCAAAGCAGGGGTTAAGTGTGTAGGATCCATTCATCATTTTAATCTGGTTAGGTTGGTTGGATTTTGTGCTGAAAAGTCGCACAAAGTTCTAGTTTACGAGTATAAGAGTAATGGGTCCCTAAATAATTGGATCTTCCATGGAAGCGAAAGAAGAACAGCTCTTAGTTGGCAGGAGAAACGAAAAACAATCCTTGACATAGCCAATGGCATGCATTACCTACACCATGATTGCAGGAAGAAAATTGCACATCTAGATGTAAACCCTCAGAATGTCCTTCTTGATGACAATTTCAATGCCAAACTCTCCGACTTTGGCCTTTCCAAGCAGATTGACAAGGAGAATAGCCATGTGATAACATCAGTCAGAGGAAATCTTGGGTGTCTTGCACCCGAATGGCTGGGCTCCAAAATCACGAGAAAGTCGACGTTTACAGCTTCGGCATAGTGGTGCAGAAAATTGTCTGCGGTAGGAAGGTCTTGGATTATTCTCTTCCAGATAATGAGGCACATCTGCCCAGTTTGTTGAAGAGAAGGGAGAGGAAGGTAGTCCTGGTGGGCATGGTCGTTGACCAAGGTGGGGGAAATGGAGCTATATCTTGAAGAGGCGTTGAAGCTGGTTAAGATAAGCTTGCAGGAGGTCACCAAACGGTCTTCTATGTCAATGGCGATCAAGGTTTTGGAAGGCCAAAGTGCAGTGGAGGTTGGCCTAGACTGGTCCTTTTTAGATGTGAAAGATGTAATGGCGAGTAAAGTGTTGAAGCTGAATGTATCGGCTCCACCTCAGGCTTCGATTTTATCAGGTCCCAGGTGAAGCCATGGACATGTTTGTAATTCATCCATCTGCTAAACGAGTTCTGTATATTCCACTCCCTGTATCTTCCCAAGTCAGGGAAGTCACTTTCCCATCCAATTCTAAGATCTACACAGTTGTCATGAGACTTGGAAATTTTGGAGTAGAAGTCATGTACAAGACATTGTCTAATAAAAATTTAAAATCTCTTCCTCTTTTCCAAAAGTGGTTGTTACCATTAATATCCAAGACTACTATTTTAAAAAAATGAAACTTTTAAGTTCATAAAAAAAGTAAGCAAAATCAATTAGAGAATATGTAATTCTTAACATAATTAGTAGTAAAAGGTTAAAAAATCTTTCATTTTCACGGTACGAAGTTTAGTTTTTTTGGTTCAAAGCCATTATATTGTGTATTACTAGCTAAATATATGTGATCTTTTTTATATTGATGCATTTTTAAAGAATAATCATAAGTTTATGCATTTAGTTATTGCAATGTGCGGGCATACATCTAAACTTTAGTATAATTTGCAAAAGGTTAAAGTCTCATATGGTCAATAATCGGTGTTACCTGTTTAATAATGCTTGTACATCCTCACCTTAATAACAAAAAACATAGATATTATATACTAAATCGACCCTAGAAAAATATCATTATCCTCCTCTAATCCAAATTCCATAAGAGCACACAATGCAATACAAGGATTAATATAAGAAAAAAAAACAGTATATACGGTTCGAAGAATGTATCAAACCTCCTCACAAGTGGGAAGCAACGTGGCTTTAACCACCTCCAGAACTCGGAGGAGATGGATTTCCATTCCAAGTTTGTGGTTGGTATTGATCGCCTTGACAATTATCCGCTACCCATATGCCCATCGGACTCGAGACGAAGAAGCCATGGAGTACTACTCATGGTGCACCTCCCCTGCTAACATCTCTTCTTCCTCTTCCCTGCTACTCCACTTCCAGGTACACCTGCCTTGCTCTTTTGTTTTTTTGTCATTCTGTACTTTGTTTGATACTATAAGCTAGTCCAATGTAGGGATTTGATCAAGCTTGTTGCCTCTTGTGTACCCATTTACTAATTTTTTGACATTGCAATTGATCAATTTATTCTACACATAATGCCTTGCTAAATTTGGCCGGGGTGTACTAATTTGCAGGGTACTACTAGCTCTTCTCCTGCTCATGGAACGTTTTCCGGTGTTTCTACGCATCAAAGGCCTCCTTCACTTCATACACACTTCCTTGGGACCAAGGACAGACTAGTGCAACCTCTTGTTTATAGAAGAAGCCTGCCTTGTTTCGGTTCAAGGACTTATAAGGGGAACATATATGCTGACGCCGGCAGGCAAAGCTGGGACTTGGGTAGATTTTTGAAGACATTGTATTTCTTCAATGGCCCTCCATCTCCCGCCAAGGTTCGTTTCCTTTATTATTATTATTTTTTGTACAATATTAGTTTTCTTTCTTTCTTTCTTTTTTTGTTTGCAATAAGTATCTCAAAGTTGTTTTGCTGATATAATTTATTGTGAAGTTCATAGCGTCTCTCTTAGAGAAACTTTCAAGCGGAACATCTACTGAGCCTGTGAAAAAAATGGAAACTTCGGATGTGGTTCTTGTTGCTGGAGCTACTGGTGGTGTTGGGCGCAGGGTGGTTGATATTTTGCGCAAGCAAAGGATACCCTTCCGAGTACTGGTATCCTACAGAACTTGGTTGCCATTCGAAATTTCATGCTATTTCACAACTTTCGATCCTTGATTCACTATGTTCAATATTGGCTTTTGTAATAACATGATCATCTTTCTTAGGTCAGGAATAAGGACAAAGCCTTGTCAGTGCTTGGGGCGGATATTGACATGGTGGGGGACATATATACCAATTTATGTTACTTCTGAACTAAGTAGAGCATGCACTTAGTTTTTAGCCTAATGTTCTCATGCACACAGGCAATTTTCACCATTTTGTTTCTCTTCCTAATTGTGACTATTATGTTTCTCTTCCTTATGGTAATTTCAGATTGTGGGAGACATCACCAAGGAGGGTTCTTTAACCCCTGAGAGCTTCAGGGGAGTGAAGAAAGTTATCAATACAGTATCTGTAATTGTTGGTCCTAAAGAAGGAGATACGCCTGAGAGGGGTAAATACCGGCAAGTATGGATCTTTTCAATTTAGTTAATGGTGTTTTTTAGTAATGAGATTGATAATCATAGAGGTTTCACGGTGGTTATGGGGAGTTGAAGTGGGTTTGTATCATCTTTTGTGGAAAATAACTTACTTGAGTCCTTATGATTTTGAATAACCCCTTTGGGAAACTTCATCAACTTTTAACTTTATGTGGATCAATGAATTATATGGTATATTGATTTTGGTCATATGTTGAACTGAGATTTAGTTGCTTGTAAACAAATGCATATATATATTTTTTTCTTTTTAAATGGTGACAAGATACCTGAGAAAACTTGCAAAAAAATCCTATCCCACATACCATAAAAAGCAATTGTGTATCTCATCATGATTGAAGAGAAAAACATATGAAAAAAAATCCTTTAGATTTTTGCTCATGCAAGCACTGATGAAACCTTTCTTTTTGGTTTGTATTTGTACAGGGCATCAAATTCTTTGAGCCAGAGGTGCATTTTCTTACTCTCTTTGTAATTTTTGTTAGTTTTTTATGTGCAGAAGCTGGTATTTTGCATCCCTTGTAAGGCTGAATGATTGATTACTTGGTGTAGATTAAAGGTGATTCACCTGAGCTCGTTGAATACATTGGAATAAAAAATTTGCTCAATGCAATTAAGAAAAGTGTTGGCCAACGAGATGGGAAATTGTTGTTTGGATTTGAAGGTAAATATCGTGGTCTTGACTGTTGATTATTAACATTTCCACTTTGCAAAAGTAAAATGTTTATACATTTTGCCAGTAATTTGGCCCAGTTTTTCTTATATTTTTTATGCCTTCTATTAACTACACAAGTATATATTATAATAGCAACTCGTAGAATCTTTTGTCAATGTTGTAGTCTGACATTGTAAAATGGGTGCATTTTTTGACTTGCTACTCCATTTTTTATTTCTAGTGTTTGATGCTTACATATGAATGTGCTTAGGTTATTCATCTAAGGAGTTAGTCTGGGGTGCTTTGGATGATGTGGTAATGGGAGGTGTCAGTGAGAGTTCTTTCCAGATTGATCTAAGTGGTGGTGAAAATGGAGGTCCTACTGGTGTCTTTAAAGGTTTTAATTCTCTTCTGTGCTAGTTGTATGTAGCTTCTGTCATTTATTTTATTATTTTAGTATGTACATTCAAAAACCTAACATTATGAAAAAAAATTTAGTTTGTGGTGACTTTATATTGAAATTTACTCCTTTTACTTTTCTTTAAAGGTACTGTTTCTGCGGCAAATAATGGTGGGTTTACCAGTGTTAGAACCAAGGTAAATTCCAGTTGATTCAATCATGTATTTTTTTAAGCTGATGCATTGTTTTATGTACTTATATGTAGTCTGTGCAAATCGCTTTATTTACCATGTCTTTTATATAATTGTGAGCGAATATATATTTGGCTTTCATTTGCATCAGAATTTTTCTGAGCCTGAGGATCTTTCTGCATATGATGGTGTGTCACTTAGAGTCAAGGGAGATGGCAGGAGGTACAAGCTTATCATCAGGACCAGTTCTGATTGGGATACTATTGGTTACACAGCTAGCTTTGACACTGAGAATGGCCAATGGCAGACTGTGAGTGGACTCCAAATACCTCTTAGCTTTATATCTTTCGCAAGCTGAAAAATTTTTACTTAGATTTATCAACTTCCATTGTTAGGTATATCTTCCATTTTCTTCTCTTAGTCCTGTATTCCGAGCTCGAACTGTTTACGATGCTCCTCCTTTTGATCCGAGCAAAGTAATATCTTTTCAGGTGTGGGTGCTTCATTGTCATTTTTTCGTTACTCTCCCAATGTACCATGCACCCTATGCTGAGTTTGCGATCCGTTTGTGTTTCAGCTCATGTTCAGCAAGTTTGAATATGACGGAAAGCTTAACCCAACATTTGTGGAAGGTGCATTTGAGCTTCCATTAGTCTGCATTAAATCATATATAAAAGAGCCAATAACTCCCAGGTTTCTATTCCTTGTATGATGTTGTTTTACAATCTCCCTTCATAGTTATGAAGGTTTGAACAATACTCAAACCAGTCTTCTGTGCAATTATTGAGGCTAATTACTTTTGTATTGACACTCTCCTTTAGGTTTGTTCATGTTGGATCTGCTGGAGTTACCCGGCCAGATCGATCCGGATTGGATTTGAATACACAACCTCCTGCTGTTCGTCTCAATGAAGAGCTTGGATTCATACTCACATTCAAGCTGAAGGTTATGGAATTCCGAAAATCTGAACCTTAAGTTTGTAATGAACAAATCTCGAGGAAATTACAATGGACTACAGTAACTGAAACTGAAATATAACCTTTCTGCTGATAATGAAATGTGATGCGCAGGGAGAGGATTTAGTAAGGGAAAGTGGTATTCCATACACAATAGTTCGGCCTTGTGCATTGACAGAAGAGCCTGCAGGGGCAGATCTCATATTCGAACAAGGAGACAATATCACGGTATGTTTCCTCACTTTGCCACTTCCTTTCCATCACAACGATAAATTTGATGCAGTGATAATTGTATAAAGTAACATGTGTAACATATGCAGGGAAAAATATCAAGGGAAGAAGTTGCTCTTATATGTGTCGCTGCTCTTGAAAGTCCATATGCATGTGATAAGACGTTTGAGGTGAGTTATTTACGTTTGGTTCTGAATTTTATGTAAAGATTGCTTGAGTAATAGCCAGCTGATAATTTACAAACTTACCTTTCAAACGAACTACGTATTGTTCAGCTTCCAGAAAATTATACATATGCTGTCTACTGCATATGTTATACCTTTACATTTACCTGTTTTTATCAAAGATTTTGAATGATAAAGAGGTTGTTTTAACAGGTTAAAAGTGTTGTTCCCTTTAGTGAGACATTCCAGGTTGACCCAGAAAATCCTCCTCCTGAGAAGGATTTTGATGTTTACTTCAAAACTTTGAAGGAAGGAATTACAGGTAAAGAAGTTCTTGAGCTAGACCCCGTGCCTGTTTGATATTCCCCGGATCTACCTTAGCCAATTCTAATCTCGTTAATACATACCGATGGCCCAGTACTTCAATCATCTAATTATAGAATACTAGCCCAACCTTTTTCTACACCTGTAATATTACCAGATTTTGAGAGTTCTCATATTAGGAGATTGGTATTCTTTGCGTCTAAATATTTGTATATAAATCTTTTTTGTGCTCATAGAATGGGAAATCATTAGATATAGCCGTATAATCGTCTCTATCAGAAACCATCGGCAAGCTTTCATCTTTCTCCAGCTTATAAATATGTAGGACAGAGCTTTCGGTTTTGAACCCACTAAACCGAAATTTATGACATGGGTTCCGCCGCTGGAATTTCAGACCAAACTGAACCCAAAGTTTTCTCACAACCAAATTGATTTGGGTCGGTTTATTCAAGACAGAAACTATTAAAATTATATTAAAATTAATTATTATTTTTACAACAAATAAAATTAAAATAATATTTAATCATTATAATCACATTTAAACGATTCTATATATTAAATATGTTAAAAATCCATGCCTTGGAAGCATATGAATGCTTTATTTTATTTCATTAATCGGGAGTAATTAAAAAAGTGAAACGGGTATTGTCTCTCTTTGGATCGCAAGTTGGCGATACCTCCAAGTATACATATCTCTTACACGTTAATCAATATTAAAGTAATTGAACTTCTTTGTTTGATTCAAATTAATCTTTTTGGCGACAAGATCCCACCTTGTGCCTTATCTTCATAGGAAATAGAGAGAAAAAATTATCCTTTCTACTATTTTGTTTTAATTTCATTTGAATCATTTATATTTCAAATAGTTTTACACAAAGATGATCGTTTAAAATACTGTACATGGATAGAAATTAGAGTGATAATGACAGGGTTCATAGGAATCCTGTTGTTATTACCAATAACTTGATCCAAATATGGTATAAATAAATATAAAAGGATGTTACCGGCAAATTTTATCCTTTTTGGCTGTCAAGCACATTTAGAGGACAAATCTATTTGGTTCCATCAAGCATCGACCGGTAGAAGAAAAAATTCGAGGTTTATTGATAATTTATTATTTATTTATTTTCGTGGAACCTTACCCAAAGGAAATTGAACCCCCACTGCCTCTTTGAAAGAGAGATGTATTGACTACTTGACGATAGGGACATACATGCCCGACCACCATTATACTAGGATCATAATAGATTCAATGAAATATATTCTTAGATCTATGTTAGATTAGTACACTTATAAATAAGTAAATTTCATTTTAATATGATAGAAAAATAAAAGAAATTAGGATGGTTGGGAAAGAATTCACAGTACAATTGCTATTGAAACAATCCGAACTAGATTGCTTTTTTTACCACAGAACTTGAACTTTGGGGTTAAATTCAATTATTATTTTCTTCAATGATCCCCTGTTCATACATGATGATGTATGATATGTATATATATATATATGCAATGCAATAGACTCATAACAATCAATGGTTTTTTTTTGAATTTTAGTTAATGGACCTTTTTAACTCAGCGGTATAAGTAACTTCAGGGTAAGGCTTAAGTTGTCGGTTCAAATCAAATGAAGGGCTTTTCAAAAAAATTCCATGGTCCAAAATCTTAGACTTTTTGCCGATAATACAAAATACATTTTTTATTTTTATTCTAGCTTATCTTTCTTAAAGAAAATCATCTATTTAGAAAAATAAGCCCCCATGATAAAATTTTCAATTGAAGGAATTCAAGTTGAATGTTTATTCATTCAAACTAAATATTTGTTCATTAAGAAGGGTTCTTTGGGATTCATTAGGATAAGATAATAAGTAATCACAGTAATTAAAATTCGATTAAGAGGGTTGTTATGTCACTATAAGTTATATTTCTCCCCATTTTTTGTTTCATTATTATTATCATTACCCTATTCCTATTTTCTTTTAGCCCGGGTACCATGAACCTAGTCTGGATACCCAATTGGGGTTATGAATTACTAAACAAAAGTTTTCCTACTTCTCAATAAAACATATTAGAAAATTTGAAATCAAGAAAAAAAGTAAGTGGACCTGACTCATTAAATCATGAATATATCATTTATTTTGATATTAAAAAATAGTTGATTTAGATAACGTTGTTGAAAGCGGGCCAATTTTTTTAATTCCTTGGATCACACAAGAATTTGTTGATATTATAAATTGAATCTTCCTCTCTTATTTGTTCATAAATGCTCCATAGGAATAAATCACTGTTTATTTTTTCCACCGAAAAGTTTTTTTTAAATCACAAATCTATTTCAATATTTCTTTTTTTTATGATTCTATAACATAAAAAATGACTAATTTCTATCTGTACAGGATTTCAATATGGATACCAAATTATCGCTCCATTTCATGTGCCTAAAATTTTCACATCGAGATATCAAATATTTTTATTCCACCAATGGAATGGAGTACGAATATGAGAAAACAAATTTTATTTTAAACCTCAATTTCTTATTTTATTTAATTTTAATTTCTTTTAGAGATAAGAACAAAAATAAAGAGCATTTTTTTTCTTAAGAAGGATAAAGGGAAATGGGAAAGGTGGAAATTTTTAAAATTTCTTTTTTGTTCCACCCTCAAAAAAGGTATACTCTGGGGGTTTTTGATTTATCCGAAGGAAATAAAATTTCGAAAAAGGAAACAATTTCAAACAAAAAATAATCCAATAAAGAAAAGTAATGTTATATAAGGTAAGGTACTATGTAGTTTTAATGATAGTTATATATAAAGAAGAAATCTATGCTGTTATATATAAATATATCTATCCAAGTTATATACTATATTATTTTATTATACACAAAATACAAAATAAAATTGGGACAATTTATGGAGATTTTATGGATCCTTTCTTAATATCACGGATACGGTCCAAGTATCATAATACTGAATCAAACGAGAAAATAGCTCTATCAATTAGTGAGGCTTGTTTGCTCTTCCACAAGGATACAAAAACGTATTCTATATCCTAAGGATAACTTTGGTGGTATTTACCATGCACTTGTATGTCCTAAGACAATTTTGAGCATTCACAAGTACATTTCTTCTAGAACAAAAAACTCTTTATTTTGGAGGTGTATTTGACCCCGATGTAAGAACAAATACCAACCTGATCCTTAGCCAAAATATCATATTTATTTATTTTATTAAAAAGAGAAAAAATAAATCAGATGTGCCTGTCTAAGGATTAAATAAAGAAGTTTGATGATAATTACACGACGAACAAGATGTAATTTAAACCTTCAAAGGCCACCCTTCATTTTTCATAAATTGTTTTCTTCACTTCCTTATTGTTTTTTCCTTTCCACACTCAACCCCTGAAAAATGAAAAATTAATTTCTGACCTCGTCAACAGAAAAAGCATACGTCATAGCCACGCCACTCCGAGCCGTCGACCGTGCCGCTTAGCCGCTGCTGCCGCACCACGGCGCCGCCGCCGCGAGGCCAAGCCGCCGGCCGTCCTCGCACCGCCGGAACACCACCGAGCACTCCGGCAGCTCCCCCAGGTCGGCGAACAGCGACTCGTCCTCCTCCCCCATCTGGACCACGACGCCGCCTTCCCCCGCCCAGATCGGGCTGTAGAGGGGCAGATTAGCCCGCGGCGCCGAGTACCAGCCGAACTCGTCGGGGAGGAGTGCGTCGCCGAGGTCCGCGGCGAACTTGTCCTCGTCTTCGCCGCTGGGTCCGGCGGCTTCCGGCGCCCTCTCGTCGTCGTCGGCGGCGGGGGTCGTGGCGACGGCGGCGGGAGAAGAGAACGGGGAGGAGCGGTTGGAGGGGGAGGAGTGGTTGTGGTCGGAGGCGTAGGTGACGACGAGCATGGACGGGTTGTCTCGGCTTCGCTCAACTTGCTTCCTCGCCGGGCAGCCTTTGGAGCTACTACACCGGTAGTATCCCCTGCCACCACCAAAAACGACACTTGTACATGCGGTTCTACAAGCAAAATTGAACAATTTTTTTTTGTAACATAATAACTGTAATGTAAAATTTTTATTATTAATGTAATGTGCTCAATTCAACAGATTGTTGTTAATTGTTATTATTAATTAATGCAATGTGAGGTAAAAAAAGAAGAAGCTTAATTCAACAAATTATGTAAGGAATTGAAGCGATTCGAATTCTAACAAAGAGATGGACTTAGATTAATAAATGGTTGATTTGTGATGATAATGTTTGGTATAAGAATTAAGGAATTTGGGGTGGGCACGTGATGCACGTTATAATCCGCGAGTGGTGCGCATGCATTTTAGTGGAAACCTTTTATACGCAAAAAAAGTGCATCGTCAATCACGGCGGCGCATCCGCCGGTGTTTAGGTGGGTGTTTTGGCGTGGTGTTGGTGGAGGTTGGGGTTTGATTTCGTCAATGAATACCAGATATATGGAATTTCTCAATTACAGATATGGAATTAGACGTACCTGGGGTAGGGAGAGCCTTTGATGGGCTTCTGGCCGTACTTCCTCCACGCCCACGAGTCGGCCGGCGGAGCCCCCTCCCTCTTGAGCCTCGTCCCCTCCACCTCCGATATCGGCACCGTCACCACCCTGTTCGTCGCCCCCGCCTGCGCCGCCTCCACCACCAACACTATATTCGGTTATATAATGATTAAACCTACCCACCAAATCAATTAGTATAACTAACCTTCTCTTGGGGGAAGTAGAGGCGTCGGCGGCCTTTCCATCTTCGACGACGACGCCTGCGATCGGAGACTCGGGGGAACCGCCCATGACGTCGTCCATGTAGACAAAGGGGAAGAAAGGTTATGGAAGGAGGTGGTCGGAGAAGTCGAAGGGGGAGGGTGGTGCACCGCCGGCTGGGGGATAATATATATAATATGCAAAGGTTAAGAAGGGAACGTTGACAGGGGAGGCAGGTTGATATAGTTTATAGTATAATTTATGGCGACGTGCTTACAAATATCCTAATCCTTAATTTCAATATTGTATTGTGTTTTGCATTTATTAGCGGATAATATATATGTGTTAAATGTATGTTAGTCAGAGATCTTGACCTGCATTCAAATTAAACGGTTGGAACAACTTGTCTCACTATTTTGATCTTGTGAAAGGGATCACTCTCGCCGGAGAAGAAAGCATTCATATAATCTAGAAGGCCTCCCTTTTTCCTCGCCAAAATTAGCTCATTTATTTGAACTTACGCCTTAGAACTCTTGGCACGACGATACTATTTTGCTTTGATTTCTTCTGAAAATTTGGGTTTGGATTATCTCCTGATGTCACGAGGTCTGGTTTCTGCTTACTTTCTCAATTTTGTAGGACGATTTGTTCTCTTGGTTACTTTTTATTCTCTTCTCTTTGATTAAATGCAACGTAATTAAATTAAAGGATTAGTTAACTGTTAATTAGCTCAAGGAGCAATTAACCATCTCTACACATTCCTCCTCAAGGGGAATCGGGTATTGGTCGAAGAATCGGAGCCGCCGGCGAAAAGTGGAGATGGCAGGCACAGGCGGAGGCAATGAGGAGGATGGAAGCGGTGCATGATCTGCCTTATCCTCCCCGCCTTCAACCTCACTTGAAATCTCCTTCCTTCCCCCACCCCAAATTTCTCATCTTTCTTTTTTAAAATAAATATGGTATCTTTTGATTGATTGGTAGGTTAGATGAGAAATTTTTTGTGGATAAATTTTTTTCCTAGCATCTTTTATCGTAATATATTATTTAAAAATTTGTAGGCTCAAGAATTAGATGAAGAACCCACCGAGCACAAATGAGTCTGATGTTGTTGGCCAACCTTTATTTGATGGCGATAGTTGGAAACAAGCAACGGATGAACTTGGAAAAAAAGGCCGCATATATGTTTTTGGAGATGGGGAGACTGCTCAACGCATTCTTGGGATTTGGCCGGTGGAATCTGCAACTACAGTTTTGGGAGATGGCCGATCTTTCCAACGAGTACTCGAATTTTTGGAGATGGCCATCTCCAAAAATTTGGCCAAATTCTTGCACTTGGTATTTTGGACACTACGAGGAATCTGCAAACTGGAGTACTCTCCCGGTATTATTATTCTAAAGCTCATTGATCAGAGTCGGTAGACAAGGTACTGACTAATTGGCTGTTTTCAGTATAACTAATAAATGTTCCGGACTTGCTAAGTTACTGCATTGACATTTTTTATTTTATGAAATGCTGACCTCAAGATAATATGTATTATCGTTTGGTAGGTTTCTTTTCAATTGCCCCTTCTTTTGACTTTTGCATGGTTAACTGAAATTTCTCCATTGGTTATGACCCGTCTTATTATTGGTTGGCAATACACATACGTATTGATCTTCTGCAATTTCAAGGATTAGAATTTTCCCTGGTCTTTCCTCCCTCCCCTTGCAAACTGGTAGAAAACTATTTATATATAAGCTTGTTGAGATTTTAATACCGCACAACAGACTCGAGCATTCTTAATTCTTAAGTTTTTGGTTTATATTTTATATTTGTAACGGAGATCAATGTTTCTGCTCATAAGGTCGCTTCTTAAAAGACCCACAACTGATAATTGATTTCCTCATTTTACAGACTCGATGTACAAGTTGAAGATCAAGTCATGAGTGACGTTGAGCTTGACAGTTTCCCATGCAATTACCAAGCCTGTCTTATATAGTCATTATAATCTCCACTTAGCATGCCCATGCAATAATCTATGCGTAAAAATGAAACATGGGAGCATCCAAGTTTGATCCATCTGTGGCCGAGTTGCTCGGAAAGGATCAATCAATTTGCAGGATGAGATTACTTATAATTAGTTAGGGGACAGTACTGAAGATGCATGATGGTGACAATGCATGTTTCATATATAATTAATTGGAGTTTTTTAATGGGCCTTTGGATGTATTCAGAGGGCAGTGGAAAGAGATTCATCCGACACGACGAAGATTAAACACATTTAATATTTAATCTGAATCGAATATAAAATAATATATAAATTATTTACTTTAGATTACACAACTGAAAATATCATCCCATTTAAAAAATCGCAGATTAAAAATCATTATTGTCAGGAGCTTAAATCAGAGAATTATCAAAATTATCGATAAAATGTTGCGTTGCTTCGCAATATTAGAGTATCAGAATTTAAAAAATCAAATTCAATTTTATTCTGACCATTGAATATATATTAACAGAGAGCCAATGGTGATGGTTACCAATACTTAATAAAAAATAAGTCTTTTGTCAAGCCGAACTGAAATATTTTTTAATTTAACATGATTTTTGATAAATATGTTTGAGTTTGTTTGAACGCTTGATGGGCTTCTAATTTATTATGGGTCGAGCAATTTGTTCAAAATTTATGATGTTTGGGTTTGGCTTATGTTCGACTTGTTATGTTTTCGAGCCGAGTAAATATTTGTGTTTGATTTGTGCTCAACTTATATAGGATCAAAAAAAAATTCGAACATTATATAAGTTTAATATGACATCAATAGTATTAACAAGTTGAATCGAGTCGAATATTTTTTTGAATTTGAACACATCGAGGTCTAGTTTTGAACTAAATCGAGCTAAACACTCCTTAATTCAAGCTCTTTTCGTTATTCAATGAAGAGTATTTTTGTAACACCCCAATCCGGTTTACTCTCAACCTGGACCGCAACTGTTACAAAGGATCGACTACTCGTAAACCGATTAATTTGGCTAACCCAAAACCTAAACGGCTACAACATAACCCTCTCGACGTCTCAAGATGGAGCACGCCACTAATGCGCAAACAATGTATGAATGTGATGCAAAACCCTAGCAGGATACTATGTGAATATCATGATAATAATCACACATCAAAATAATTTAAATAGCAACAAAATTCATAAAACCCGGAATAAAACGGACAAGCCTCCCGTAAAGTGCAATAAGGGGACGACCTGTTAAAAACACGATACATTATAGGGTATATATATAAAACCATAATACACACCACAATAGGATTTAAGCAACAACACATCTTATAATTGGGTCTAGCCCACCTGTAATTTCATACTCAGCTCATTTGGTTCCTTTTCATTTCAGCATAGCACATCATTAGAGCTTTCTCAAAACATTTCTAAGCATTTTTAAAACAAGGCATACAAGCCTTACAAACACATGCATATATACATCAATATGTAAATCTATTACAACAACCAATCACATCACATCTTACGCAAAAGTTGGCACAGCACCATGTGTGTGTGTGCAATGCAAGCGCTAATCCTTCGTCAAGGCCGGCATACACCATTCATCATCCTCACCTACATATAGTAGAAAAACGTTAGCAATGGGTGTCACTGGTCTGGTTATAACTAATATCAAACTGGAACATGAGAGCAAACTCTCATGGAAAACAAACAATCATATATCTTCCTCAAGAACTCTCATAAGGGCAACTACAGAGGAGCCGTTGAGTAGCTGACTCAACAGCATCCCGATCTATCTGGTACTGTGCCGCTCTCGACACTTCTTTTTGAGTACTTCGTGGTAAAATTTTTGCATCCTCAGCCCTCTTCGAACCTCCATGTTACTCATGGCCTTGAGCACGTAGGCCGAGTACTCTCAGGCATGGGCGCCTAGTACCACTTTAAACTACAAGTCTGGACATGCACTGTACTAAACAGTACCCGTAAACCTTCACGTTCTTCGGGTGTGAGGAACTCAAACGCAGAGTTGTCAGGATCCCTCGGGAATGGAACAGTCCGCTGGCACTAATCCAGAGCCCACTTTGACTATCATGGCATCCGCTCATGGTACATGTCTGATCGGTTTCTCCATCTCTCGTACTCACTAAAAACGCAAAAACTATATATATATATATATATATATATATATATGTATATATATAGGGCTGGGTAGAGATTTATATAATAGGCCCGAAGGCAACTTGAGGTGGATCTTATTTTCGAAAACAAACTCGAGGGATCTCATTTTTGAAGGTTATTAATTCTGAAAACAATCAACCAGGTGACCCGTGTTAGGTGGGGTCCGATAAATCATCCACCTGACACGTCCTACGATCAATAAATCAAATCACCGATAGAGTAGAGCGATAAATCCTAGAAGCATGTCCTAGCGGACTTGTCAAAAGCTACAAGCGCAGTCAACGAACCTTACAATCGGCGCTGAAATCAGTGCCGACGGACGAAAGGCGGTGAAGGCGAGCCAGCAGTTTTCTGGCAATAGTGCCGGCAGTTGAATCGAGTCGAATATTTTTTCAAATTTGAACACATCGAGGTTTAGTTTTGAACTAAGTCGAGCTAAATACTCCTTAATTCAAACTCTCTTCGCTATTCAATGACAAAGTATTTTTGTAACACCCCAATCTGGTTTACACTCAACCCGAACTGGAACTGTTATAAAGGATCGACTACTCGTAAACCGATTAATTTGGCTAACCCAAAACTTAAACGGCTACGACATAACCCTCTCGACGTCTCAAGATGGAGCACGCCACTAATGCGCAAACAATGTATAAATGAGATGCAAAACCCTAACAGGATACTACATGAATGTCATGATAATAATCACACATCAAAATAATTTAAATAGCAACAAAATTCATAAAACCCGGAATAAAACGGACAGAGCCTCCCCTAAAGTGCAATAAGGGGACGACTTGTTAAAAACACGGTACATTATAGGGTATATATAAAACCATAATACACACTACAATAGGATTTAAGCAACAACACATCTTGTAATTGGGTCTAGCCTACCTGTAATTTCATACTCAGCTCATTTGGTTCCTTTTTATTTCAGCATACTACATCATTGGAGCTTTTCTCAAAACATTTCCAAGCATTTCTAAAACAAGGCATACAAGCCTTACAAACACATGTATATATACATCAATATGTAAATCTATTACAACAGCCAATCACATTACATCTTACGCAAAAGTCGGCACAGCGCCAGGTGTGTGTGTGCAATACAAGCGCTAATTCTTCGTCAAGGCCGGCATACACCATTCATCATCCTCACCTACATATAGTAGAAAAACGTCAGCAACAGGTGTCATTGGTCTGGAAATAACTAATATCAAACTTGAACATGAGAGCAAACTCTCATGGAAAGCAAACAATCATATCTCTTACTTAAGAACTCTTATAAGGGCAACTACAGAGGAGCCATTGAAGCAGCTGACTCAACAGCATCCCGATCTATCTGGTATTGTGCCGCTCTCGACACTTCTTTTTTAGTACTTCGCGTAAAATTTTTATCCTAAGCCCTCTTCAAACCTCCATATTACTCCTGGCCTCGAGCACGTAGGCCGAATATTCTCAGGCATGCACCTTTAGTACCATTTAAACCACAAGTCTGAACATGCACCGTACTAAACAGTACTCGTAAACCTCCACGTTCTCCGGGTGTGAGGAACTCAAACGCGGAGTTGTCAAGATCCCTTGGGAATGGAACAGTCGGCTGGCACTAATCCAGATCTCGTTTTGACTATCACGGCATCTACTCATGGTACATGCAGTCGATTTCTCCATCTTTCGTCTCACTGAAAACGCGAAAACTACATATATATAGGGCTGGGTAAGGATTTATGTAATAGGCCTAAAGGCAATTTGAGGTGAATCTTATTTTCGAAAACAAACTCGAGGGATCTCATCCTCGAGGGTTATTAATTTTGAAAACAATCAACCAGGTGACCCGTGTTAGGTGGGGTCCGATAAATCATCCACCTGACACGTCCTACGATCAATAAATCAAATCACAGATAGAGTAGAGTGATAAATCCTGAGAAGCATATCCTAACAGACCTGTCAAAAGCTCCAAGACCAGTCTTATGCTTAGACGACAAGCTCCTGCAATGAACCTCGCAATCGGCGCTGAAATCAGTGCCGACGGACGAAAGCGGTGAAGGCGAGCCTGTAGTTTTCTAGCGACAGTGCCGGCAGCTTTCCAACAGTTCCGGTGGTTTTTCGACGACTGCTCCGGCGGGGAAATCAGAGGTAGGGGTTAGCACCGTTTAGGTGAGTTTGACCCAGTGGTGGTGACAACAAGGGTACCTGCAGTGGCGATGGCCACCAACGGTGGCGTCGAGTTCGATTGGGGCAGTCGATTGCTCTGATCAGACCCACGACCGGCCTCAATGGCGGCGCTAGGTAAGGGGGAAAGGTAGGCGAAGTCGAGGGAAGAGCTTTGACGTCACGGCAGTGGCGGCGGTCTGGCTCAGACGACGGTAGAATCGTGTCGGGAATGGCCATGAAATCGAGGGTGATTTTCGGCATCGCAACGGTCGGACGGTGGTCGGGCGTGGTTGAGGCGGCAAGGCGACGGCACGGCCTCGCTGGGCGGCATCAATTGGTGGTGAGGTGGCATTGACGGCGGTGGAAAAAGTCTAAAGGGCAGCGGCGGTGAAGACGTCGAGGTTTGGGGGAGGGAGATGAGAAATATAGGAGTGGCAAACTTGTAAATAAAACTTGACTCAACACCGGCTCGAGTCAAGAATAATAACTAACTCAGAATAAATCCCAGAAAAATTGAGAAAAATCCCATAAAATCAAACAAAACAACACAACATCCAAATGACATGCCGTATAACTAATAACTCACCCGAAGACATCTAACGCATCCTAATGTGTTATTCGACGTAAACTAATTCTATGGTGACAATATGAAAATAAAATAAAATCATCTATATACTCTCATATCTACTGATAACTCACTTTACTGATACGTATTTGACGCAATCATCAATACTTGGGTATACATGAACCCTCAAAACACATGCACACGATCAGCCTTAGCCTCGCACACGTGTTCTGAAAGCTGAACTGACTCGAACCACATTCAACCTAATCGGCTAATGACTATTAAACCTTGACTCGAGTTACAGGTTTTATAATTTTTAAAACACAAAATTATAAAACACAGGTGCAAACCAAATATAAAATAATTATAAATAAATTTTAACTTATTTAGATCCCAGGTTTTAATCGTGGCGGCTGACATGAGTCTGACACGGGAATCGTCACTCAATTCGGTGGCGCTGTCGGGGCATTTTTTTTCCGCCACGGGGATCGTGGCTATGACCATGCCACTGGTTTACTCGTGGCACAACCATGGCACCAGCTACGGGCACGGGCAACTCACGGGTGCTCGTGGCGAAGCCCAAACAAAAAAACAAACATCCCGGCCTTCGCCCATGGCGGGGGCAGGTGGGGCGCGGCTGTGGGAAAGGCGGCAATGGTGGCCGGCAGTGGTGGGGCGGCGCCGCAGCTTGGCCTGAGGCAGTGGGAGATGGCGAGGGAGCGGAGGTGGCGGACGAGGGAGGGGTACGGCGAGGGCGTCGGGGGATGGCGAAGGTGCGGGCAGCGGGGGATGGCGAAGGCGGTGGCGGACGGTGTGGCCAGTGGTCAAGGGGCAACAGGAAACAGCGGTCGAGCGCACGGGTGGCTGGGCAGTCACTGGGCGAAAGGGGCAGCGGTCGCTGGGGCGGACGGCGGGCAGTAGGGGACGGCGACCGGTAAGGGATGGTGGTCGGGGTGGGGTAGGGGTTAGGCATGGCGTTGGCTTGCCGTGGCTATGCGGCGTTTATATTTTGTCACTGCTAATCGAAGCGTAATGAACAGTGGCTAATGATAAAATTGAGCCGTGGCAAGAGGCCAATTTTCTACTTGTGCAAAAGAACGATGGATGCTGAAATTGCTTAGCTAATAACCATTCAATTTAAAATCGAAATTTTTAGCAAAAGAGTAGATTAATTAATAAAAATATCTAATAACTGATAATTATTAGATATTTGGTTTGGCTGCTAGGAAAGGTTCCTTTGATGTCATCCTAATTTACATAAATCTATACATGTTGCACTAGCTGCTATTTGTGAGCATAATAATTTTGTTTCGAGGGTTAATGAGTAGATTGATAGTAGAAATTCTGATCGTGTATATACAGAGTATGTTGAGGTAATCAAATTGTTGGTCTGGCTAGGTGCATGGTGTATACTTCGATTTGTATCCTTCATATAGATTGTTTCTCTTATGACCAAAACTGATGAATGAAAACTTCTTCAAACACTAAAAAAGTGGCAAGTTCTTATTAGAAAGATGGGAAGGATACATTTATTGGATGATGTTTGCATACGGTCTTATGTCGACAAGATGCCTGAGAAGCTCCTTCTTCCCAAGGTGTGCTTCTCTACAAACACCATTTACAAACACCATCTCCTTCCATGGCAAAACAAGGGTAACAGCCTAAGAACACCTACATGTTGAAAAAAAGATCTCGTCTTCTCGTTTGCTACTTTAATCTGACCTACTCCCCTCCAACATCAGGTTCTGCAATGCATTCAAAACAGCTTGTTGTATGCTCACTGCATCCAGATTCTCGCCTTGAGGTTGCCCGAAAACTTCCATAGTAAAGCACTTGTCTGATGAGACGTCAGCTTGGAGAATGTTGATGCCCATTTCTTCAAATGCCTGCAAAAGTGTGACAAGTACGTGCCTTCCTCTTTTACATGATACCTGGATGAGGAAGCCCTTCTCGACCTTCTTCACCCTCACTTCCTGTAAAGAGAAGAGATGAAGCAAATTTCGTTGAAACATTTAATTTAGCTGGTCTTTCCATATGCAAAGAAAAATTTACACATAGTTTGATAGTAAACATAGAGACAAGAGAAGAAAAAGAGATGGACCGTGGGAACTTGAATTTGGTTGGTGATGTTCTTATACTCCTTGCTTAATACTTCAAATACGAGCTCTAGTTCTTTGATGTGCTCTAGAACGTCCAGTGCAGCATACAAACTCCTCACCTGCATTGATTAAAAGGCAAACTGTCTACACACTGTCTCGCCCAACATAGATGATTATCCGAAGTTTAAAGATAAAAAGGCGTCAACCTGTTTCTGTCGAGCAAGCGCACGAAGAACACGGGTCTTCCTTGTTCCCCTCATCAGATCACCTCTCAGTGGGCGAGCCATCTTTATTCAAGCTCTGTTGTTGGATTGATGGTGATTGAGAGGTGAAGAAGCAAGAGTTATATAGTTATACCCCGCCAAGTAACTCATAGTGGGAATCAAAGCAACGAGAAAAGAGGCGAGGAGACAGGGACAGAGAAGAGGAGCGGGGCCAGCCCATTAGCAAAAAATCTTTATCAAATCCTTCACCCAAACTGACCTTCACAGCACTACCACTAAGGTTCACTAGTAATCACAAGATTCACAACACAACAAAGCAAAGGATTTACGTGGAATTACACTCCAATATGCCAATCCATGACAGGGGAAATATGACATAGTTACAAACGCAAGTGGCATATCCCACCGCCATGACAAGACGGGAGCAGAAAACAAGAAGCTTTTACATTCCCTTTCTCTGATCATTCTCACTAATAATTTTGGACTCGAGCTGTTGGAGCTTTATTCCCCTGCCTACTCGCCAGCTGTACCATTACATTTCACTCCAACTCCAAGCTTGACATACATACACTTGGCTATTGGGTATTTGGGTTTGAAGGGAAGTCATGGGTGGGCACGGCTTTTAAGCAAGGTAGGAGCGTGTCTCCTCGTAGGAGCAGCTTGCTCACTTCCCCTCGTCCAAGGAATAATTGGGCAAAGTGGCGTTCTCGGCATGCACTGCAAGATGGAGAGTAGTGACAGATGAAGGATGGGTGCGGGTTGGTCTCTTGTTGGCCGCCTTTTCCCAGAGCTACTGTGAGTCTTGTGATATTTCTGTTCTCTTTCCTGACAGCCTTTCTTATATTTAATGACAAAAGTCTCAAGGATTGGGTGTACCACTTTAATCACCGTAGCAAGTTGGTATGTACTTTATTCTTCTTGAAAAAATAGGACCAACTCCAGATGGCATGATTGATCCATGGAAAATTCAGAGTCATAATAAAAACAAGTTTTCATCAGTTGCTGGTTAGACTGTACTGTGTCCATATCCGCAACTTGATAGGTATGTCATTACGGATTGTCCCAGAAACAGAACTTTTGTTCCTTGAAATATCTCTATATATCATCAGTAGTGGTCATTAGCTGTTCAGCGTTAAGTGATTTTCAAAAGCTCATGTAGCACAGTATATCTAAGTTACAGTTTACAGAGAATAATGGAAGATGAACAGTTGTTTACATTTATTAAATTGCAGTTTTTGTGAATCAGACTGGCATAATTACCATGGAGATAATCAGATTAAACTGGTATATGGAGTAAATGGAAGATTTTCCTGAATTTAGTCCTCGTTAGAGATTGTTTCTGGGAGCTGGAAAGTGGGTGGTCTGTCAGTACCATTTCTGGAGTATTCTCTCCACCTTCTAGCAGCTGCTGCAGCTCTGTTTGATCTCTCTTTCACCTTCTCCTCTGTAAGTGTATCGATGGTTAGAGGGAAAAAAATCTCTTAGTGACAAATATGATACTAAACATTCCAATTACCTGAACTTTGATATTCTTTTGCCTTGCCCCAAAGATTATCCCAGTATGAATTTGATGAATCATAACCCTTTTCTTTTCTCATCTTTATCTTTGCCATCTCCTACAAAATTGGTGGTTAGGTATCAATCTACAACTATTATTTGGTTTTCTCAAACTTATACAAATAGTAGAAGTAGATCAGGTACCCATTTAACAAGCATATAATGTTTGAACATACCAGGACTTTCATCTGGCGTTTTTCCCAGCGTGAGCATGCCTGTCAAATCAGATCAAAAGACATTGTTATAAAGTTCCCAACCGTCAATCAGACCAAAATTAGAGAGCTTCTAAGCATGTCTAGTCACAAAAAATTCTTTTACAGCAGCACAGTAAACCATTGACAAAGGTACCATGTCATCTAGAAGCATTCATGATTGTTCTATGATTATAAAAATGTATGTAGGATTTGTTTCCAGTCCCACGTCTGAAACATCTCTGTGGATGTCCATAGAATGATTTGATTAGGAAACAAGAAAGTGAAGATGTTTCAGATAGCATCACAAACTATTCAATAATGAGTTTACCATTCTGAAAACATCTGATGAAGCTCCCATACCGGCTAGCATTAATCCAACCTAGAAATTTCAAACTGCTTATAAGGAATCCAGAATAGAACCACTAGAGATATAGCAATTGCCGAAAGAAAATTAGAGCTTACATTTACTCTTTCCACTCTCCTCATTTCATCTTCCAGCAATGAAAGTTGCGCGGATGAGGTCCAATGGATGCAATCCACAGGGCTGAAAACAAACACAAGCTCTGAATTATTTAGAACCATAGAAACTGTGATTACTGATCAATGCTTACCAACTATCAATAGCTTGTTGAACCAAATCAGGCTTCCCACACTGACTATAGACTCTAGCTCTTCCAAAGTCGTCTTCAATGCGGAACACATCAGGGGCCAAATTTGCACAATTTTTTACAGCCTGATATGAGAGCAAAGAGTACATAAAACAAAACAAATTCTATCAATAATTATCCATGCTGATCGTTAGTAGTAATGAGGCAATAGATTAAACAGAGTCTGAAATTAACACATGAATGTATGGCAGAGATTGTTAATCTGATTTTACCTATGCAACTGAACTCGTCAACAAAGGCATGATCTTTAGGAGCGGTGTCATCAAAAAAAGGGTTGATAGCAGTTAAAACATACCCATGAATTTCGTCATATATCATTCTCTGAATCGGATCACTGAGCACCTGGTGTCCGCACCCCATTTTCATATTTGAGTTGAAATGAATCACAAGTGCATCCATGTTTCGCAATCTTTGAATTAAGATTCAGATGTGCAGGGAAAGTAACGATACCTACCGCATAGACTTCGTTGATGAACATGCAAAAGTTTGTAGTGTCTTCATCATCTCCACTGAGATCTGGGTGGCAAGCCTTCATGCAGTTGTAGTAGGCCTTCTTGATCTGCTGTGGAGTAGCATCCGGCAGCTAAAATAAAATTACCCAAGAACAAAAATTCAGCACAACTGCTTCAAGTGATCATTCTCTAATTTAAAAACCAAACAATAGCATATGGAACAAGAAAAAACAACTACAAACTCTAGTGAGTTTTATCATATTGCTAACAAAATGACAAGATGACAATGATTCATCAGAAATTTATAAGGAAGCTATATCATCATCTAATGCAATAATGAACATTGTTGTGAACATAAATATCTAATTAAATGTCATACCAGCCCCACTAGAATTGTCAGTAAGACATAAAGAACATATTTAACACATAACCACCGAATAGTTATAAAGCCACTACTTAATCTCAAATTAGATCTATTAAATTCCAGCATACTTGAACCTCATAAGGATAAAAAATCATTGCTAAGAAAGATGCAATAAAGCACATCAAGGTTGAAAAAATAAATGAAGTACCAGACCCAGAACAAAGTAGTAATCATCAGCAACGGATTCTCTCTTGGACGAGTCGGTGGCCACAGCTCTGACCATCCACTTCCCCCGACGGCTAGAAATCTTGACTAAACTCCGGTGGCACCGGTTGATTGACCGGAGTCCTAGCTGCCCAATGAAACTTGGTTGCATCGGTGCACAGAGGGGACAGCAGCTGGGCCATGAGGGAAAACCAACTTTTGGTCCAACCAGATTGGTAGATGTGTGGGATCTTAACGAGTGAGCGAAGAGAAAGAAGAAAATTGTTGAAGATATTTGAGAAGAAATTGAACGGACTTTATTGAGGAGGAGGAGAAGTGAAGAGTCGGTTTTCATGTTTTTAAGAGAAGAAATTGGAGGGAAGTGGTCTACTCTAGTGCTGAAGTGGCAACGTTATAGCCTTGCGTTGGTCATGAATATTCATGAATCTTCGGCTCGAATCGAGCAAGTTTGTGACTCGCCCGCGGTCATGCGTGCAGGGCAACTGTTCCCCCCGTGGTTAACCTTTGTGTACTCCTTCTTAGTTTGTATTTGAATATTTCAAACAGATGCAGTTTTTGTCAACAATTTGTAGCCTATGAGAGTCTCTTCTCCGGTAACATCTATATACCCATTATTATTATTGTGTAATTTTAACGCTTAATTAATGTCGTCCAATAATAAACCCGAGCATTTTGAAGCCAAACATCAGAACAAATATGAATAGTAATTGAAGCATACTTTAAATTGGGAATGATTTGAAGTGACTAAACACCATTTCACACATTATCAACTCCATTACGAATGATCCAATCACATGCAAAGCTTTCGAAACTTGAGAATTGTAGGGCTTTACCCAATGAAGGGAGCCCTTCCAGAAATTCTCAGTGGCCTACAGGGTAGGCCAAAGAGGGGGTTTGGAAATAGTTTTCAACCAGCAATAGACGCGCCTCGGTTATAACCTCACTAGCTGCGTCATTGCCCCAAGCGCAAAGATGGTTTGGATCCGTTCTCCAATACCTCGTTTTATAGACCCCGACGCACCCGCCCCATCCCTACCATTACCGATGTGGGACTAAACCCATTCAAAACGTTGGCAACACTGGACGACTTTGCGGTGCTACCCGCAGCAAGGGACGATGTCTGAACCGAAACCCGGCGACGCCGCCGACGATGGTGACGGAAAGGGCCCCGCGAAGGGGATGGCGGCCGGGATCGTCGTCTTCCCCGGCGTCGCCATGAGCATCCTCAAGGCCTTCTTCCCCAACTCCAAGCCCCCGGCGACGCCCAGCAGTAACCCTCTCCGCCGAGCCCATTACCGCCGGCGCCGAACGACCAGCTGCGATCCCCATCGTCAAGCGCACGGTCGTCGTCATAACCGTAATCCCTGCTCTCCCTGATTTGCTCAAAAAGATTGATTTTTTCCTTTCAATCCTTGTGATTGTTGATTTCTGTCTTACCATGGGTAGGAAGCCGAATGCGAGGTTCGAAAGGTAGAGATCGTTAAAGGAGATACACTATGGGGTCTATCGAGGAAATACGGGGTATTGTTTTAGCTACGTCTCTTGTGCTTCATTGCGTGTTCTGGTAGTGAAGTAGAAAAAAAGTTTATGTTTTTGGATTGGAGATTTGATTTGCGAGTGTCAATGAAAACAGGTTTCGGTAGAGGCGATGAAGGAGGCAAATGGGCTGTCTGTGAACACCATCTATGCAGGAAAAAAGCTGGTCATACCTTAGTTGCCGCTGCCAGGACTTTGAGATTAGGCATTTGTGCTTGCAAGAGGTATGATACATGGCCATCAGTGTATATTTGTACTTTGTAGAGCTCTGTTTGGTATTTTGTTTGCAACAATCAAGTGAGGATCTTATAAGTATAGTTCTGGTTGTCTTCCAAGTATCTGGCCTTATGATAATGCCCATGTTTACATTGCTGTGATTTAGCTGTGTTGTTGCATATAAAGCAGCTATTTTATTTCACCTCTAGTGGTGAAACCGGCTGTGAGTTTTGGATGGAAGGATTAACTTTATTTTTTCGTTGTTTCGAGTAGTTCTGAGGAATTTGGGAGTAGGCATGTGATGTGTATTTTGTTCTCAAATTATCTTTTCCATCACCAACACTGTATAGGTTGTTCGGGCGTAGGAGTTGGGGGTATTTGTTCTGTCAGATCAACAATACTTGCATCTTTTCTATCACCAAAAATGTAAGTTTAAAAAAACAGCTTAAGTTTGTAGTGCTCGTTTCGGACTTTGTTCTCAGCTATCATGTGAGGTTCATCTTTTTTACTTAAAAGAGGCTTCTTGTCATTCACGTGGGAGTTTCTAATGACAGAGCTCAAGACATTTCTACTGTTCGAGGTACTAGAACTATGGTGAATGATCTTGAATTGTGCCAATTGTCTTGTTCGTTCGTTTTCGCATAATATGATGATATTCTTCAATATAGTTCTACTCCCAAGCTCAACTTTCTTGTTTGTAACTTCATCCCGCGTGAACAGCAGAATATTTCAGCTTTTTAATTTAAGAAAGTAAACCCCAAATTAATCCAGGAAAGTATTCTAGCCAAAAACCGGTGTGTTATGTTTGAAACTTATTAATAATATATAATAAGAATATAAAAAATTAATTTTAAAATTATTACTATATTTTTAAATAAAAATAACGAATATGTATTTAATTTAATAAAAAATATAATTATATACAAATATATAAAAATAATTTTAATTTTAATAAGTATAAACTTTTAATAATTAAATAGAATTTATATTTTTAAAAAATTATTTATTCAAATAGAATTATACCTAAGTGTTTTTAATAATAAATAATAAAATCTATATATATGTATGTATGTATATATATATATATGTATAATTTGTAATAATTTAAATGTAAGCATATGTATTATTAAGTAACCAACTTTATTTTGATAGTATAATTATAAATATATTAAAATATATTAATATTTTAAAAATTCTTGATTTAGGTTGAATTATAGTCTACCACTATCCTAATAATAATAATAATAATATTATTATTATTAATTTTAAATTAAGTAATTATTATGAGTCTATAAAACTCTTATGAGTTAGAACAAGTCACAACGCAAATAAAATTGAAATGCAACGAGGGAAAAAATAGGTGTTTTAATATAAGAGGGTTGATATGTTAATTAATAGGAAAAATGATTATCATTATATTATAAACTCGTAGAAGACACATGGAAATGACTTATTAAAAGTCTTTAATTTCATATATATTTATTATTTATTAATGTCAAATCAAAATATTGATATTAATAAATATCTCAATTTACGTTCCAAGCACCAGACACCTTTTTTAGGTACCGGGTGGAAGAAGCAGAACAAGAGTCTGACCCTGTATGTCTGGATCGGGTCAGGACTGTTACCTAGTTCACCCAAATCATTGTTGCAACCCTAGGTATTGTGGTTAGGACTAGGTCAAGTAACAAAAAAAACTCCATCGGACTTAAGATGGTGTGCCCGCAGGATGATCTCCTTTCCAGCTATTTGTGGCTACAGCGTCACACTTCAGTCACACCCGGGGTGGCCGTTGCCACTTCGTTCTAGGCAAGGAAGAGGTAAAGGAGAAGCGAGGCGTGGAGGGTTATAGGTCAGGGTCTGAAGGTCAGCGAGCAGGGTCTGATGGTCAGCGAGCAGAATCTGATGGTCAGCGTGCAGGGTCTGATGGTTGGCAAGCATGGCGAGCAGGGTCTAAAAGCCGGCAAGCAGGGCGAGTAGGGTTTGAAGATTAGCAAAGAGGAGCAAGCAGGTTCTGATGGCGAAGGGGCGCGAGCAGGGTCTGATGGCAAAGGGGGCGAGCAGGGTCTGATGGCGAAGGAGGACAGAGAAGGAAGAGCACTAGGGCGGGAGGTATGGTACCCATTTTATGCATGGTTTGAAAAATATCACATCCTCGTTATGGCCATCATAGCTCTAGCATCTCTTCTCCAAGTGATTTTTAATCCTCAGTCGTGCTTCCCGTCAATGTCATGAATTTTTGAACACCAAGAACGACCATCATTCATAAGCTCCAAGATTATTCGACAGCATATAGACCTGAACGAGGCCTGATCGTCGGCGACGTTGATGATGATCGCGAATGAATTAAAGCGACTAGGGTGGGAAATTGCTAGGATACTATTATATATACAATTTAATTGAGCCTATTTTTTAATTTAATTGAGCCTTTATTAGTCTACATAACTCTTCGTTTAATTACATGGAGAGGAGTAGTCCATGTCTTATTTTGGGATGTAACCCTTTATAAATAACTGAGAGTCTAAAAGCCTATAAATACAATATGAATGTAATCTAGCATTTCAGTAACAAAGCAGAAAAAGAAAAGAATTCGTTGTTCGTCTTAGGAATCAACCCTCTGAGAGCAATTAAGACTTGTGGTCTCAATACCCAAATCCACCTTAAATTGAGCCTCACGGATTATCGATTTTATAATAAATTAAATGGAATCCTAATAATTGGTACAAAGTTGTTCTTTCCTTGGGATCCAACAAAGCAAAGGTTGTTACTATAGAAAAACGCATGTTGGAACTCGAAAGACACTTTGAGCATGAGGCGACAGTACGAAGGGAGCACTGGTCTGATTTATCGCCGGAGGTCACTGCATTAACAAACTTAATTATGGGGAATATTGTGGTAAATGATATAACATTAATCTTTGATGCCAATGAAGAGAAGCTAACTTTGATGGACCACCTTTGTTTGATATTTATGACGATGAAGAACAACAAAGTGATATGCATGAATAAGTGTTTCACATCAATGGCGGTGGTAAGTTCACAGATTGGGTTTTGGAGTCCCCGCCTATGGTTATGATTACCGACGTGGCAACCAAGCCGCGCTAACCTTGACTAGTATGAGAAGCCACGCTCATAATGTGCAGCTTGACAAGATGGCTAGTTGTTTAAAAAAAAAAAATTTATTAGTCCATCCATCTATATAAAATTAATTATGTTATTAAGTCTAATATATTAGTTTAATTAATGATGCAGGATCGACTGGAGCATACGTTGGTAGAACGACGGTTACAATTATCCAATTAATCATTGCATATCACCGCCTTAGCAAATGTGATCAAGGTAAATGCTGCAGTAATGAATGAATCATCCGGTTTTTTATGACGACGGAGACTAACTGTTAGATGGAGAAGGGGAAGCGGTGGATCAACCACTCACCCACGACACCAATGAAGAGGAAGAACAACTGCCGATGTTCAATGTTTATAATAATGAAGATACATCTTTGACGTCTACAGCGATGAGTCCCATATGCCAGATGATTTGGTTGTCAAGTTTGTTGATGTGGCCCATGAGGTTGCCGTTGATGCTGTCAATGGTGTCGCTGCGACTTTCACCGCTGTCTTTGATGTCCCTGCGGCTCCAGCCAAATTGACGAAGCCATTGATAGCCATGAACATCTAACCCCCAGGCAAGGGTGTGGTCTGTTACCTCCTTAAAGACATCCCCTTCAGCCCGAGGAACATATCAACCATCTTAGGAGGGGTGGCATCCAACAAGTTACTCCAGGTGGTGGTGCTATCAAACAGGCTACCCTTGCCAAGGGTACCAACCAACAGGTCGTTGTAAACTTGCACGACACCTTGTGCATCCTCCAAGGTTGTGGGCGATACCCAGCCGGGCATCACTTCTTGGCCCAGCTTCGGTTGAGCCTCTTCAGGTGGTGGCGTGCACATTATCCAAAACGAAAAGTTTGTTGCCTTTCCACTGTACAATGAAGGTTACACTTTATATGTCAATACATTTCACATTCAATAGCATATCCCACCATGGTCACCACCACATAATTATGGTGCCCATCTTTTCCAAAAAAACCTGATTAATTAATTACCTAAATAATTTTTAATTTAACCCAATTTTTTCCAGTTAGTGTATCCTCAGGTGATTTTATAGATTAAAATAAATGTGTTAGCTAGCTCAAAAAAGGAGCACAATCTTGAGGGTTTTGTTTAAGTCTTTAACGTGGTTATTTTAACATGGTGTTTTACCAATAAATACCTAACATCTTAACAAACAATTATTTGAAAGATAGAATTCAAATACATCCTAAAATATGGTGTAAAAAATAGAAAAATCAAAGATCATGAAGATCTACAACATATGTCATGATATATGATTTATTTGCCAAAATAATGCAACCCAAAGAACATACAACATTGCATTAAAAATGCATAACTATTTATTCACACATGCAAATGACATGCTTTCAATGTTTACTTACTCCAAACAAATATATCTACATGTTAAAAATATTAAAAAAATACCAACAATTGCATATACATACAGAATAAATACAAAACATATACAAAAGTGAGTAAATGTGAGACCTTTACCTCAACCAGTTCTAAGGAGAGGTCTATCAGGCTTTTCTACTCAAGACCTCCAACCTTAAAGGTTTGGCCAAACTTGGAGAGGCTAGAGGAGAAAGAAAAGATACAGAGTGGAAGACGAGGCAAAAGTAAAAAATGAAGGAAAAGAGGAGAATTTATAGAAAATGGAAAAGAGCTGAGCTGCCAAGTCATACCATAATGGCTGACCAAACCTAGAATGTGGGCCTGCTAAATCAAATCGCATGCAATGACAAGTCATAGGATAGAGCGCAAAGATGTTAGTGCAATGCCTTTATACTAAGAGAAAAAATAAGGAAATTTTTTAATTTTGGCACAAGGGCAACCCTTGCTTCTTTATTAGAAACTCTAACCCTAAAAGGTTGGCGCAAGAAGGAACCCTTACGCTTAGCGCAAGTTGCGCACACTTAAAATTACCACCCGCACGGGTTAAGATCTTCTAAACGGGTTTACAAATACACAACAAATAATTAGACATGAGGGGGACTCCGTCCTAAGCCTAATTAAAGTGGCCTCAAATAAAAACCAAACAAAATAAGAACTTAGACAATATAATGTCTAGTTAATGGTATGCCTAGCACCAGTAATGATTAAGGTTGTGGGTCACACATACTTATTATATATAAGCACGTGGCAAAAAAAGTCAAGCAAATAATACAGTTCGGGTCAAGACCGAACCGACACTTAAACTATCAGGCACAAAGCTCGAATTTTACAATTACGTTGATTTATCCTTTAAATATTTTATAATATTATTCATTTATTTCTTTTTCTGCAAAAACTTTAGTTTAATTAAAATTTTAGTTTATGTTTTTATATGGTGTTTGAGAGCTTTCGTTTAGTGTTTTTTAATGAAAAAATACATTATATTTGAATTCAATTTAAATTTAAATTAAAATCCGAATCACTTAAAAATGACAAATATAAAAATAATAAATAGCTAAAAATCATATGCGTTGTGCATCCCATAAGTTGGCCGCTAGTAATATATAAAATTAACAAAAGATATTAATTTATATTTTAAAAAATAATATAAGTCTGTTTAAAATGTATATCTAATATATAAAATTATTAATTCTATCTTATATAAGCTACCATACAGTGCTACATCTTCTCTATTATCACTATTAAAAAATTAATTTTTCTTCACATTTCAAAAAAATATCGTTGAAAAAAAGTCTCCATTCTTCTCCACACTGATTTTTACCGTAGAGAAAAACTTAAATTCACTTTTATATTTTCAAATTAAGTATGCATTAATTTTCAAAATTAAGTAGAGAATCTTTTCTTTACTTTATTTTTCTTCGTTTCACTTTTTTGTTTTATATTTTAAAATTAATGAATATTTTCAGTTTATAAAAAGTTAAAAATTAATGTTTACTTACCTTTAAATATTTTTAAAAATAAAAAAATATAGTTTTGTTTACAGCTACAAATGGATCTGAGAAGACTTAGAAAAAACATAGAAAAATCTTTTTTAAAAGAAAAAAATTAGTGTATTTTACTAAGTGCGCCTGGTTGAAGACGGCAAGGTGCGTCGGCGAATTGAAAGGTGGGAACAGCGATGGCGGCTGGTGCGCCGGAGAAATTGAAGCCTCGGCGGTTGTCGGGCCACGACAGCGAAGCCACCTGCTGCATCGCGTCCCGCCGCAGCCCGGGCCTGATCGTCTCTTCCGGCGAGGTAATCAACCACATCCTTCATGTGGATATAGAGACCAATGCATGAATGCATCAACTCTGTTATTTTATTGCGGTGATTTGTATATGAAGGTTAGAACTTTGTTTTCTAGGATGTTTATTGGTTGTTTAATTTGGTTAGGACGGTTTCATTTGCTTGTTTGATTTGCGGTGCAAAGATGTGGTTTTTAAAATGGACGTCGAGAAAGGGCCGGTTTCCTCCATCTGTTTTATGTCAGGTAGATTTTGGTTTGTGCTGACAGTTCCTTTTTTCCTACTGATTACTACTATCAATCGTAGATGTCTTGCTAAGGCACCCAATTCGTCACTTTGGGGAGGTAGACCAATGTTATTATTCATCACAGTACCTGGTTTTTGCACTAAGATGAGCTTGTTTCTTTCATCTACATGGTTCTTTTTTTTCTGTATTAGTTTTTTAGATTCCTTATGATTATTATTTGTTTTTCAGGGAATGAAGATGTTTTATATGCCTCAGCAGGAAATGATGTTATAGCTCTTGATGTGCATATGGTATTCTGTGGTCATACCCTGGCATATACATACGTTATTTCCAGTATGAGACCTTGATGATTCTATTAAGTCCAAGTTACAATAGTAGATAATCTTACTACCTAGCCAGTTGTTTGCTGCTCTTTTGTAGGTCTCTTCCTGGAAGCCCATCAAGATTTACTGCTACAACAAGGATGAAATAAATCAGGTATTTTTGTTTTCCGTCTTTGACCAAATGCTGCCAGGAGTATGAAGTTAGTCATTCAGTCTTTCTAATTATTTCTCACGTGACTATGCAATGTTGTTAGGTTTTATTATTTTTACAGATTCGTTAGGAGATGGTGTTACTCTTGAAACTTCTCAAATAGAGTAATATTTCCATATATACTCAGTTTTATACCACTAAATAACTAATCATTTACGTCTATCTGTGGAGGGTATTGGAATGACAGTCTCTTTAGAAATTGTATTGAGAATGTTAAGCTCTTTGAAGTTTTTCTTTCAAAGTTACTTGTTTGATGGTGTCGTTTTACTTATAAAGCATTTATTGTTACTGGTTTATTTTCCAAGTTTTAGTCATTTGATTTGTAAAGAAGGAATCACTCTTTACAATGCCAACTGTTTTTTTAAATAGTAATGAATGTCATTATTTGGCGATTGCAGATTGCTGTCAGCTCCAAAGGTTACTTTCTTGCTGCTGCAGATGATAGTGGTGATGTGAAAGTACTTAAGCCCCTTTATCTAGTCGTTTGTTTTTTAATTATTCATGCATTGTTTTTTTTAAACCATTATCTCTTTTTCAATCAATAGCAACTGTTGGACCAAATGACCCAAAATATCTAAAGCCTGTCATTCATGTAAAGTTATTAATCTTGACTAAATATTACAGTTTTTGTTATCTCCACTACTATTCTCATGCTTATGCAAAGATTTTTAAATGCTGCAATTATATGCTTAGGCAGTTAGGCCAAACGTTGAAAGAGAAGCACTTCTTCTACATTATGTTAACAGTACCTGACTTGATGCAAACTGCTGAACTATTTTACTTAAGATGCTTTAGGTGTTGTGGAAAGGAGGTCACTTATTTTAGTAAATTTAAGTAGCAATGGTCTTGTGTTGTATGAAATAGTAAACTTTTTGTTTGATTAGCCCTTTCGCCAGAAATTGCTTAGGCAGTTAGGGCAAACATTGAAAGAGAAGCACTTCTTGTACATTATATTAACAGTACCTGACTTAATGCAAACTGCTGAACTATTTTACTTAAGATGCTTTAGGTATTGTGGAAAGGAGGTCACTTATTTTAGCAAATTTAAGTAGCAATGGTCTTGTGTTGTATGAAATAGTAAAATTTTTGTTTGACTAGCCCTTTCCCCTGAAATTACTTATCCTAATGCAACTCTTAAAGCTGTTTTTTATATCATTCATATTTGGCAGATAATCGACACTCGTCAACAGTGCATGTACAAGACCTTAAGATCAGTCCACGTGAATGTATCCTTTTCAATATATTTGATTATGGCTGCCTTTTTATCTCTCTCCCTGCTTGATATTTCTTCAGAAATATTTCCAATACTTGCTGCTTTTTCTGATTGATGTTAATTCACACATATTTTCAACACTTCTTTCTTTCCAATAAGGTTTATTTAGTATGGTTATGATTTTTTTTTGTATATTTAGGAATTCTTTGTTAATTGTTTTTGGATTTTGTTGATTTGGTTCAAAAAGATTTTTTTGTTGGGCCCATGATTTCTGAGTTGGCTTTGTCTCTGAATGTTTTCTTGTTCCTATGTCTCATCATTACTTGTCAGGTTGCAGTCTTCTCATATTTAAGCCTGATTTCTTAAATCCTAATAATAAGTTTTGAGAAATGATACTGAAAAATCTTTGACACTGCTACCAGATTTGTAGTAGTGTGCAGTTTCTACCTTGGAAAAGCTGGGAAGGTACTATCATCTGAGCAATTTTAGTAAATGTAATTCGATTTTGGGCATAGGCTTCTTGCATCTCACTTGTAAGATGAGGGATAGCTAGCAAATCAAGCTTTTTTCTAGTGTCATGTTAGCAAGCAAAATTTTTTTCTCTTTGACTGGAAGGACCTGTTAGATGTAAATGGACTTATTGATTTAATGTAAGATCTGTTGAATTAATTAGCTTTTGTGGTCTTTTTGCAGTTATTACTGGTGGCCTTGATGCAAAGCTTGTGATGTGGGATTTTTCCAGAGGACGACCACAAAAAGTTGTCGAGTTTGGTATGAGGATATTTTTATTCTAACTTCTGTTCTCTAAAAGACAAGTGTAATTAGACTTATATCTATCCGTTACATTTGGTGCTAGGTTTGCCAGATGTCGAAAAACATGAGTCTTCAAGTAGTGGAAACCACTTTGTTAATCCTCCATTTATTCATGCAATAGCCATTCCTGAAGAGGATATGATGGCTAATACGGGGAAAATATGTGCTGTGGCCAGAGGTGACAGCATTGTTGACATAATTGACCTTGAGATTGAACTAGGCGCGGCAAAGTTAAAGAGTTCACAAGGTTCCAAGAAGTCTCAATCAGCTGGCAAAGAGAGTGTAAAGGTATCTCAAGGGAGAATACTGCAACTAGATAATGATTTGGGTGGACATATTGCTTCAGTTTCTTGTGTGTAAGTTACTCATTGCTCTCTCAATGTTCTAGAATGTTTATCTGATGCCACGTTTTTCTGATTTTGGCTGTGGAAGAAGTTTTGATGTTGCCAGGTTACCCGTTGCCCTATTTGGGATGCTGATATTCATTTATGAGCAAATTTTATCAATAGTATGTTTTGAACCATTTAATCTTTCTTTAACTTGGGAAATGATTTGTGATCAGTGCTTTCTCAAGAATCGGAGAGGTGGGGAAGCATATTTTTTCTGGTGGAAATGATTCATTGGTGAAAGTTTGGGATTGGTCGAAGCATTTAGATGCCTCACATGACAACAATGAAAACAACATATTGAATGCGAGCATTAAGGTCAGCAAAAGGTAATTCTCTTTTCCTTTTTTCCTTTTTGTTATTAATTTATAAACTTGCTATGTTTCAGAATAGTTAGTGAGCTCCCTGCACGCATACGATTGTTTCGAAAATTTTATTTGAGAATTTATTTTTTGGAACTTTTACTCTATCTCCCACTTGACAGGTCAACTGGCTTTGTACCGTGCAATCAGATTCGGAAAATCTTGTTGTTTGTGATACGTCCAAAGTAGTGAAGGTATATTCAGTTTTGTGACTTGATATTTCCCTCATTCTATTCTGTTAAGGCAGGCGTTCTGTATACAAAGTATAGTCGTTGTCAAGGCTAGAGGCATTGACATAGATCTTGCAGAACCTTCTACCATCGTGATAGTCTGATGTAGCATTTTACAATTTTGAAAAGCTGTATTTATTTACTGAGCTGAGAAAAGATATTCACATAACATCCAAATCAAGATGCGTGCTTCATTTTTCTCTTGAAGTCGTGTAAATAAGTATCTTAGCTGCTTTTGGAGTGAGGGATCTTGTTTAATGCTGTGGTATAAACTTGACTACCTTATGTTAAGATCATGTGCATGAACTTCAAATAGAGCAACAAAGCTTGCCACTAGTTCAAGTGGAGCCGTCGATCAGAATGCTCCAATTTGAAAATCTCAATGTAGTTTTCTCGATCATTGCATTATGTTCGTAATCTCAAGAAAATCCATATTACAAATTGTTCCTGGTCAGCACAATTAGCCCACAAGGTTGCCTCCCTTGTATATATGCTTGAGCCCAGGAGAGGAGATAAATCCTCCCGGCAGCACGCATGCGCTCACACACAATCAAACGCAGCAGGGAAAAATAAAAAATTGATGTAATCTTTGACTCTTTTTTGTGGAGCTAACTGCAACGTTCATGTAAAATATGGCAATGAACGCTAGAAAGATGTGTCCCGGTGGATTATTGTCCCCAACGTCCCCCACACCCCCACAAAAAAAAAATGGAACATCATAAAATTTTAAAAATTTTACCAAAAAATAAAAATTAAGACAAAGCCTATTTATCGAGTAAGACAAATTTCCAAAATCGATTATGAAGGGATTTTGACGAGGAAACAACTGAAACCCAATGAACTAAAAATAACTTAAAAATTTATAATATAATACTTTGATTAATATCTATTTCTCATATTTATGGTAATTTTTTATTATATATTTTTTTCCAAGCGATCTTCTTCTTTATTATGATTTGATTTCCCTCCAGGCTCCACGTACATGCGGTATCAAAATCTGGACGTCAATAAAGATAGCCCGCCAACAAGGCCCATACATCTAAATGGGCCTAAACGAAACCTTAATGGGCTAAAATTCTCTCCTTGGGCCTAATCAACCCCCAAATTTCCGCGCTCCCGCTCTTTCCCCCACTTTCGGATCCCCGCTCGCCGCCGCCGCCGCCGCCGCCGCTGACACCGCCGCCGCCGTCTACGTCGCCGGAGGTGGGGAAGAGGGGGATGAGGAGGGAAGAGGGGGAGGGGTGGAGAGGGTGAGAGGGGTGGTGAGGGACTGCGTGAGCAAGCACCTCTACTCCTCCGCCATCTTCTTCGCCGACAAGGTCGCCGGCGCCACCTCCGACCCCGCCGACGTATACATGCTCGCCCAGGCCCTCTTTCTCGGCCGCCAGTTCCGCCGCGCCCTCCATGTCCTCGTCTCCTCCAGCCTCATCCCCCGCGACCTCCGCTTTCGCTACCTCGCCGCCAAATGCCTCGTACGTACGCCTCTAATTACTACTCCTACTAGTTAGGGTTTTTTGATGAAATATTAACAATTCAAGCTTTTTTTTGGTTTTTAATTAGGAGGAGTTGAAGGAATGGCACCAGTGCTTGACGATGCTCGGTGATGCGAAGGTCGATGAGAACGGAGTTGCAAGTGCCGAAAGTGATAGCTCTATCATGTGTTTGGATAAGGACAGTGAAGATCAAGAGATCAATGTGAGTTGGGTATCCATTTCAATTGTTTTTTGAATGATGATTGTGGAGAAGATGATATTGCTGAACAAGTTATGATTAGGAGCTCTTCCCAGACGCATCTATACGAGTATAGGGTGACTAATTACTAGAAAATCAGACCTGAGAAAAAAGTTTTTTTTTGTTTAGTATGAAGGTCTACTTGATGAAATATATAACAAAGGCTTTGCATCTATATGCGGGTTTGTTTCTCAGATTGAGTCCAATGGATGATTTTGAGAATTACTAATGTAATGATTTTCTACTTCTTATGATTGCTCTACGATTCACTAGTTCTAGTAGATGACATAACTCGCTTGCATGTGATTGCAATGAGTTAATCCGCATTAATTATTTTTCTATACAGATATCTTCTGCGATATGTTTTTTGCGAGGAAAAACATATGAAGCTCTGGAAAACCGTACTCAGGCTCGTATATGGTGATCTTCATGTTCAACATACCTGCATTTGTGCTTATTTGCTTGTTTCTTTGGGTCTCTTAATAGTTATCTTCATAGATTCTGCACTTTAGTTAACTGACCAGTTATGTTTGCCAAACTCTGTGGAATTAAATCATTTTGCTGTTGTTGTTATCTTTTAGGTATATTGCTGCTGTTAAAGCAGATCCACTGTGTTACGAGGTAAGGTTAAAACCGATGTATTTGTTAGTGATATTTGCTTCATCGTTTATAGGTGAGACTTGTAAAAAGCACGTCCTGTCTTAAAGCTTTACTTGTACAAGATCCATGAGAATTTGGTTAGAGTTTATGGACACAGCTACAACAGCAGAAATCTCCTTAGAGTCACAAATAAGTTAATATGGTTTGGCGAGCATTACATTATGGAAAGAATGCATACATATGAAATATCTTAAAAGGTAATTTTAATTGTAGTAGTCTGTAGTCGGTTAAAGGGATGAGCTAGCAGGTGCCTATCTCTTCTGTATATCCCAACTGTAGTGTAAAGATGGCAGATCTCATGGCCAGTTCGAGCTAGAAAGCCTGGGTGCAGTATAGAATAAGGACATTGGAAGTAGTTATTTACTTGTTACCAAAACTAGACTGCATTCTAGAAGAATCCTTATTAATTTTAGACCTTGTGATATAGGATATGCTTCAACAATTAGATTATGTGCATGGCTATGTAAGCAGTATAGTACATGGCTATTGTAGGCCAAAGGGCTCTCACCATTTACGATCCTGGTGTTGCTGGTTAGTTGGTGAGATACATCTGGATTGGTTTTGGGCCTTAGCTGGGCCAATTTCTAGGTTGTAAAAATAGTGATTTTGATTTTGGGAGGTGACATATATATCTGATTAGCAAAGAAGCAGGGTGTTTGTCCCTTGTTGCGCTGTTTGTTATTATTGTATCTGCCTTCATTTGGCATTTACAGTTTCTTAAAATACAATGTTAATGAAATATTTTCCTATTGTCTCTCACTTAACGTTTTTTATATTAGGCCTTGGAGTGCCTTCTTGAAAATCATTTGCTTACATGCGAGGAAGGTTTGTTTGTAACTCAACTTTTCCATAAGTTTTGGCGAGTCACATATTGCTTCATGATTATTGTAGTAGGCTTTGTGTAAAAATATGTAACTATCAAAATGAATTGAGTAAACACTTGTTAAGATGATTTATCTGGAAAGTAAATGACAATTTGTACAAGTAGGTGTTGCCTTTTTTCCAGTTATCTTCCTATTATATTGTAGTTATGATGCTATAACATTTACAATTCCGTTAATTGACAATATTTAAGACAAACTGTAGAAAAGGACCTTCTACCATCATTAAAGTTTAAACCAGAGGATGGATGGATATCTACCTTCTACTCATGTAGGATAAAAAAGGTCAGTGCAGGCTTTTCATATATAATTAAATTGAATCGCTCAACTGTTCCATTCAAATCAGTCTTTTTTTACCTCTAATAGCATGATAAACAAGATATTGTTGAAGAAAAGCTTACCACCATTGCCAAAGATGTAGAAAGCCATTCTCAAGGGCCATCATTCTCTCGAGCACTTAAAAATAACACTGACCTAATGGTTTGTAAAGCTGAATATTATCAACAATCGGGGGAATACCAAAATTGTTTTGACTTAACGTCAAGGTTTGATGCTAGATTCCTGAGTAAGTTTACTAATGGAGTTTTGTGATCGTGATGTCCTGACGTTCAATATCTTCCTAATCCAGCCTACTCGAAAAAGATCCTTTTCATCTTAAGTGTATGGTGGTACATTTAGTAGCTGCTATGGAGCTTGGTCGTTCTAGTGAGCTATATCTTTTGGGCAGCAATTTGGTGAAGGATTATCCTCAAAAGTGAGTGTGGATTCTTTTATTGCAACATTTTCTTTTAGTGGTGCATAGTGCAAAGTTGTTTTGGGAAATATATGATAATTGATCCACAAATAGTTTTGGAATATTGTATCTAATTTTAATGTCTGCAGGGCTTTGTCTTGGTTTGCTGTTGGTTGCTACTGCTACTGTATCAAGAAGTATGACCAATCACGGCGATACTTTGGGTAACATCCTTATAGCTCTGTTCTTGAATCTTCTGTCTTTGTAATTAACTTTCACTATCGGAAAAATTACCATGCAGCAAGGCTACGACTCTTGAGGCAGCATTTCCACCTGCTTGGATAGGATGTGGAAATGCGTACTCTGTGCAAGATGAGAATGACCAAGCAATGGCCGTATACCGTTCGGCAGCTCGTTTGTTTCCTGGGTAGTTCTTATGAGCTTAATTTGTTTTATTTCTTGAATGTTGCTGTAATGGACATTTGAGAAAGTTTATTGGATGTTGCCCCTGTGATCCAGATTGCATTTGCCAAACTTGTATATAGGGATGGAGTACATGAGGACACATCAATACAAACTGGCTGAACAGGTAACACTCTCAGTATCAGTGTTAGTTTTTCAGTTATGATCCTATTCTATTTGCTTTTCTTTAGAACTGCTACGTGAAGTTCCTTGAGGTTTGAGCACTTGGCATTTTTCTTTCCTTCCTGTTCTTTTGATGCACAAGTTCTGAATGTACTTCCTTCTCAGTTCTTTATGCAGGCAAAATCCATCTGCCCATCCGATCCACTTGTTTACAATGAACTTGGTGTTGTAGCTTATCATTCTAAGCAGTATGAAAATCTTTCCTGACTGTATTAATCTCATTGTTAAATATTTATTGTAAGGCAGCCGCATTTGTCAATTTTCCCCTCTTTATATCATATTGATGCTGACTTTAGCTTTTGATGTAGGTATAAAAAGTCAGTTTCGTGCTTTAGGAACACTTTATCTCTTCTGGATTCAAATTTGACGGAAATATGGGAGCCTACATTTATAAACCTTGCCCACGCATTAAGGAAGCTCAAGTATGTCTCTGCATTTATCTGTTCAATTTAGTTAATTGAAGTTTTTAATACAACATTCTTAACAGTTTTCATAAATGGATACTAATTTTCCGTAGTGATAGTTTCGCTGCACATCTTTGTTATCTTTTATAGTTTTTGTGAAAGAAGCGCTTGCATGTAATTTGAGTAATCCATCTGCCACTAGTACTTTTTGGGCTTTGAATGTTTTTTTTGCATCTTGTCTTAATCTTGTATCCTTTCATTGATGTTTATATTTTTCTATGCATTTTGAAACTGTAAACTATTTTGTTGTCGCCATAAAAGAATTTTTTTTCCTTTTGCATCAGGCTGTACAAGGAGGCAATTATGTATTATGAGAAAGCTCTCATTCTTTCGACAAGAAGTGTCAGCACCTATGCAGGTCTTGCATACACCAATCATCTCCAGGTATTAAGTCAGTCTTTGACAAGTATTGCTCTGAAGAAAGTATACATTTAAGTTTGATATGTTTCTATCTTTTCTTTGGGTACTCTTGGTGCTTTTTTGGTAATTGATAGAAATTTATTTTCTTGTGGGAGGGTCTGTTAAGACTCTAAATTGGCCTTCACATTAGTGTATGTAAGTGATTGAGCATCCTCTTTCTTGCAGGGTAATTTTGGTGCGGCTATTGCTTTGTACCACAAGGTGTTTACCTTCCTATTTTGTCCTCATCGAATCTATTTTTATTTATTTGGTCTCATCTAAGGATGCAAATTTGTTTTTTGATGCAATTTTTAAAGCAAAATTTTGACCGTGGAAAGTGTACCTCTTAAGCATTCGGAGGAAGGAGTGTCCAATACTTTTATGGAACCGGTGCTTGTAATCCATGGCCTTAGAATGACCACCATGTTTGTTGTAATGTCTTAGCCCAATTATGCAAGTAGTCATTTTTTCAAAAGTGATTAACTTAATTGAAAATGATAAGCACCATCCCCAATAATATATTTAGATCTTATCCCAATAAGTATTGGATGAGAGATTAACTAACTAAATAGACTAACTAATTGGAAATCTTACATTTTACTTACTTTAAGGAAACTTTGTCCCCAAAATTCATTTTTTGGCTCATGAGTGCAATTTGAATCTTTATCTAAATAGAACTCTATCATCCAACACGATTTTGGGTTGGCTTTGATGCCACTTTAACATATAACAACCCAACCCAATTAGTGTAAATTGATAGGTTGAGTTACTTTTTAGATCCCGGTAGATATTTAATGTGGGCTAACTAACTAGGCTAACTACTTGGGGGATCTTACTTTTGTAATGTCTGTTTTTGCATATGTTTGATTGCATTCTTGTTTTCATATTCATTTTACATGATCAATATTCTTTAATCATGACTTTTGCTTCATTCAAAAGAATCTTATATCCTGATAGATGCAATGCATTTCACTCATTAGCTTAAGTTGCAGGCTTTATGGTTGAAACCAGATGACCAGTTTTGTACAGAGATGCTAAGAACAGTCCTTGAGGATGAATGTCGTCGAGGAATAGATAACATGGATGAATGCATGCTATGACCATCTTTTGGATTTGAAGGTACTTAGCATATAGTATTGTCAATTCTGCAATCACTGCAGGCAGTTACTAATGGAATATGCTATGTCACTTCGCAGCAGTTTTGTTTGTTCAACTAGAATCCATGTCCCCATTTGGGTATCACGGTAAAGAAGAATTATATATGAGCAAAAACCTAAGGTTATGAGCTATATATGATTGGCAAGAAGCCCGTTGCTAAAAGCACTCTCCCCTGTGCATAATTCATTTTGTTGCATCTCTATTATTTTCAAATATATCAATGACCTTTTTTTATATAGATTATTACATTTCATTTCGAGCATTTTGAAAAAAATTGTGGCTCTGTAATACCATCCCAGCCTGTTTCAGGAAGTGTTTCTGTAGACCTAGCTATCCGCATCGGTAGCTGGTGTGCTCCATGTGGAACACAAGCGTGGTGTTTGTATGATCACCTTTGTCAATGAAAGCGATTTTGTAGTTGCAGCACGCCATCATCTACCAGTCCAATCAACTCAATGTTTCAATGAACAAGTTCAATTTTGTTGACCGGGAGTTCAATCCACATCGGTCGTAGTTGCACAATATATTGACATAAATTTAAATATGTGGAGGGTAGGATATGACCATTGACACCATATTCATCAAGCTGTATCTTCCATCTTTTAGGATGTTTTGAGCCATTTGTTTTTGTAATTTTGGCCAGCAATTTCCACATGTATACATATTTATATATACGTAAAAATTACGGTGAACTATATTTTATATAGATTATATGAACTTCAAAATTTGAACATTTTTTAATAGGTTCTACAAAATTATATTTGTATATAATAAGAGTTGAGTGTATAAGTAAGGGCTTGATAATATTTTATTTTATTTTTGATATTATTATGACATATTTTTAGATTTGCAAATGATATACTAATTAATAGATATTTTAAATTGTTTTTTATTATAATTATTTTGATAATTAAGATGAAAGATTTAGAAACATTAGATTGAGTTAAAATTTTAGTATTATTCTTATTATTTATTTTTATATTTATTGATGTGGTTTTTGAGTATTAGGATCTACTAAATTATTCTAAATAAAAGGCACGCGCGCGTGTATTTACCTCAGTGGTGGTCTGTATATTGGCTCTGTACTTACCGGCATTCATCATGATCTCTCTCCATAAAATTCATGTAGAAATAGGTATCAAACTTTATCGACTACAATGAACTCTGTAATCTCACATGTAGCAGGCTCTCATGGTGCTGGCTACGTCCTAAGCGAATGCATTCCGGAATAAATTTTGGCCACAATTGTGCGCTACATACATACTTACATATATAAATATATGTATGTTTTTTCAAAGCGCTACATTGATTTAGCTTTGTGCATTACTTTGCAGGCTAAAACACACCATCATTCCCAGTATAGTGGACGAATCAACGATAACAACAGACCAAGAAAAGTAAAATAGGATAAGAAGGGAATAAGAGCGAAGTGACCAACTTAGACGATTCCAAGTTCCAACAACCCTGTTCAAGCATATACGAAATGAACGGCAGGCGAGTCGGAATCAAATTTAAGTTTATCTTTTCGTTTCTTTTTCTTTTGTTTTTGATGGATGACAAGGGCAAACCAAAAACTAAAGCATCTTGTAAAGACATGAATATGATGCTTTAATGAGAGAATTGCATTCCCATCCCATTTCTAAGTGCTGTTGCTTTACACAAAGCCTGCATTAGGCAATCCTTTTTATGGGTGGTTAGATTTTCCATTTGGTCACCTAGGTCCTGACAGCTCCATTGGCTCAATGGTGAAAGAAGAATCCTCAAGGTTATAATTTCTGTAATTTCTTGAGAAAGTGCAGACTTCTCTGTTGAGCACTGCAGCTGCTTGTGATTCTTCCAAACGCTCATTTAAGATGACTTCGCCCTCGAGAACCTTTATGACCTCCGACATTGTTGGCCGGAGGCTGGGATTGAACTGGGTACACAGCACAGAGACACCAATTGCCTTTTCCAATTCAATAGCATCATAATCACCATTTAGATCCTTGTCCACCAGCTCATTCAATCTCTTCTCATTCAACAGAGTTCGTACCTAAAAAGAATGAATCAACTGAATAATAATGTTCACTAGTGAAGATAGGTTGATGAACAAAAAAACAATTTCTACTCACCCAATCAAGAATCATGCCCCTGTGAGCCTGGCTGTTGCGGGTGTCCATAGCTTTGTGCCCCGTGATGAGCTCCAAAAGAAGGATCCCAAAGCCAAAAACGTCTGTTTTTTCAGAGGATTGGCCCGTGGAAAGATACTCTGGTGCAATGTGTCCTACAGTGCCACGAACTGCAGTTGTGACATGTGAATCCCTTCGATCCAAAAGCTTGGCCAAGCCAAAATCACCAACCACAGCTTCAAAGCTCTCGTCCAGTAAAATGTTTGCAGCCTTCACATCTCTATGAATTATCTTGGGATTACACTGCTCATGCAAGTATAGTAGTCCCCTGGCTGCTCCAAGTGCAATTTTCATTCTTTTGCTCCAATCCAATGTTGGTTTGTCAGAAGAGTCTGCAAACAGTTAATCCACCACATTACATCAGCCAACAAGCAAAAGTCATAAAGGATGGAGAATTACAACACCAATACCTCTTAAACGATCAGCAACACTTCCGTAAGGCATGTAGGGATACACAAGCAGTCTCTCATTTGATGCCATACAAAAACCATATAAACGCAGAAGGTTTCTGTGAAGAGCTAAACCAATCATTTCAACTTCAGTTCGGAACTGAACTTCACCCGTAAAACTGGGATCCTTCAATCGCTTCACTGCCACTACAGTTCCATCCCTGAGAAATCCCTTGTAGACAACTCCATATCCACCTTGCCCCAAAACATTTTTGGGGTTAAAGTTATCGGTTGCAGTTTGCAGCTCCTTATATGTGAACCGTTTTAAATGGCCAATACCCAGTTCACACTCTTGCTGCTCTGGAAAAACCAAAAAAAAAATCCTTCTGTTCAGATAACATTCAACGTTTTATAGCTTACATGGTGACTACGAGAGAAGCGAGTTACCATAGGATTGATAAGGATGATGCCATCTGCTCCATTGCAGCCAGCAAAACCCCACCATAACCATAGAAATAAAGAGACAGCTAAGGCTCACGGAAATAGCAATCACTAAGTGATGAACGCTAGCCTTCTTGGGAAAATTACTTTCTGCAAAATAAATGGAACAGAACCATTCATATAATAGTTCAATTCATATAGATGAATGAATTGAGCATGGTTTAATGTAAGTTACTTGTAACAGGTTTGGGCATGTCAATGCAACCATGTGAGGATGACGAATTACATAGCAAAGAGTTCCCGGCAACACTAAAATGACAACAAAAGAATTCATGCAAACAAATGAACCGATTCATTGAAGAATGCCTGGCTTATTAAATTTTTGGCCCTTTAGTTGATCATACCTGTAGTCTTTTGCAAGAATCGTCGGTGTTGGGCCACTCAGATTATTGAACGACAAATCCCTGTGTCAGTATTGCGTTTCGTCATTAAACATGTAGAATTAACCAATCACAAGTAGAATCAACAACTCACTTGACGGGAACAGAGCACGTACAAGAATGAAAGACCAGTAAGATTAGCAACTGATTGAGGTACAGAACCATTCAAGAAGTTTTTGTTGAGACGCCTAGAAAATTAACAACAACATCAAAACTACTTACTACCAGCTCAAAACCTGTTGTTACCGTGAAATAGAAATGCGAATCTCACAAATAGTTTAGCTGAGTCAAGGATCCCAATGAGCTTGGGATTGGACCCACAAACTCGTTTCGTGAAAGATCAAGCCTCTGAAGATCTTTAAGTTTTCCAATCTCAGGAGGGAGATGACCATAGAGTTTGTTATTTTGCAACAACCTGCAAAAGTATAAATACTAATTCCTCACAATCCGAACCAACTTTCTCTTCATCATATATGAGAAACTGAAAACCAAGTATAATACAAGACTAGTTAAAATAAAAGAAAGAAATTGTTCCTCACAAACTCTGAAGATGAGTCAAATTCCCGATGCTGGGAGAGAGCTCTCCAGACAAACCCTTACCCGCCATTTCTCTGTCACAACAACGAAACTTCATTCGAGAAAAAAAAAAAAGTTGACAATGGGAAGCCATCAACAATGACAGCAGCAATCAACAAAGAGGACAAAGGAATTACAGAGAAACAACGAAGCCCTCCGGCGAGCAACCCACCAAGCTCCAAGTACAAGGGTCCGCGGAGTTAATGTCCCATCCACCCAAAACTTGGAGCTCATCCTTCAACTTGTACCGCACACCCATCAAAGCCACAACTAAACAAAGAACACCCTCCACCACCTCAGAACCAAGCCATAACCAGAACAACACAAAGACAGCAACTTGAACCGAGCACAAGCAGATTAACAGCATTACCGTCATAGTTGACACCCTTGGGAGACAACAAGCTGTCAGAAGCCGCACCCAACGACAGCAAGAACAGCCATGGCAGCTTCAAAGTCAGCTTCCATGAGTCCATACTTTCACATGCACACCAAGAAGACAAGAGCCGTGGTTTTATACTGCTACTGCGGCACCAATGGCAGAGAATATAATAAAATAAAAATAAAAACAAAGGGCTAAGAAACAGGGATTGAAAATTGGTGGAGAGAAGAGCCTTTCTCCTTTGTGTTTCGAGATTTGGAACCTATGGATCCTCCACCCGCCATTTTTCGAACCCTTTAATATATATATATATATATATAAAAAGAGGAATATATTGGATTCGGGTTGGGCTTGTGGGAGAAAAGGCCCATTTAGGAAAGAGAGGGCGTGTGAAAGGCCCGGCCCATTAAGAAGGATTCGATGAGTCGGCCGTCTAGGGAAGGTTTCATGGACGTCTTTCACAAGCGCAAGCAATTCCCAGCGACTCGAATCCCATAATTTACGCACTCCATGTGAAGTGATCTTCGCGACAGAGAGTTTGTAGTAGCACCTTCTTCTTCCACGCATTTATGAGCTTGTCAAGCGACTTTTGGTAGATGCTCGGCTTTTTTCCGTTGATCGGTACCATAAACCAGAGAGAGTACAAGAAAAACATGTACAACATAGCATCTTTTTAAGTCCCAACTTTATCCACAACGTTCAAAGCTAGAGCAAACTCTTATGTTACAGTCGAGGCAAAATCCATTGCATGACATGGGATAACAACAGGGAATACAACCAAATATACTAATTAACCATTGGCCAATTAACCAAGCGAGACGGCTCGCAGCCAACTGCCGACAAGCTCGATACCACGTGTAGAACAAAATGCACTCCTCCAACTTCCCCTTTCTACAGCTGCGAAGAAGGTACCAAATTTAGGGCACCGGCCGCCATACCTGTGCTACGACAGGCTGCTAGTCCCAGCAAGCCTGGTGTTTCTTTGTTGGGAGGTACAAGAAAAGGGCTTGCCCAGGACGTGACATTTTTTCCAAACAAAAGACATGTTTTATGTCGAAGGCATATGTAAGAAACCGAGTCCCGATTGTCGCCTAACATGCTCGGGTATCAACCTACTGACGAGCTCCGGTGAGGAACCAGACAACTGAAACAAAAGTTTATTTGAGTTCATATTTTGACAATTCTAAATCAGGCAAAACCAAAAAAAAAAAGAGGAAAAATGACAGCTCCACAGGAACGACTAATTCAAGATTGGTATCATACACACCCTCTTAAACACAATTTCCAAAAGAATAAATAGAAAATCAATTAAGAAATGAACATGTAAAAACTTTTGCACCACTGCTTTCAAAGATGCTATCCAACTCAATTCAGTTGCCACATATTACGACAACTTGGTTAAAATTAAATAAGACCAAGAGAACATGCAAAACACCGATCAATATTATAAAACCCCAATATTCAAGATGAAAGTATATAAAAGACCAAAGATTAACTTCTTCGCGTTTTAGAACAAATACAATTTATCAATAAAAGGAAAGAGTTATTCCTTCAATCAGCACCAATAACATATAACATCATTTGTGCGGCAATTAGAATCAGACACTCAAAAAAAGATAACATGAATGATCCACAAATTGAAGTGTTTGCCAAATAATAACATACCTCATGCTTAAAGTTAAAAAGGGGAGGAAAAGGACGACCATTAGGTAAACGGGCATTAGGCTCTCTCAGTTCATCAAAGAAGGAATGTGCACATGCTTCTAGCTGCAAATACTTGCCGACTTTAACCACATCAAAATGAAATAATTATTGATAAAGAAACAAACCATATCATCACAGATTTGAGTAAAACAGAGGTATTTGATGTATCAGACATCCACGTTCCACTTTCAGTTTGCATATAAGGTGATTCAGTATTTATGATGTATAAAATCTGCTTTCTGCAAGCAAATAAAACCCACCGCAGTACAACGAAGACTTGGAGAATATTGTAGTAGTCTTGAAGTGAGATCAATTGCTTCTGGAGGCATTCTTTTTGCGAAAAACCTGGAACACGATTGGAATTATGAAAAATTAGTAAAATTTTACCATTTGAAGAAACAACACAACCTAACAAATTGTCAATTAACATCAATGCTACAGACCATAAATGATCTTTTATATAATAATTCTTCAGGCCTTCAGTACCACATTCGGCTGTTAGCTTAAATTACCTCTCCAACATACACACCAGAACAAATTATATTTTTATTGATTCAAGGGTGAAAATATCAGCCATAACTTGAAACAAAAGACAGAAAATAAACAGTTTGATAATTATTTAAAGTAATAGTTTTACATGTGCAGGTTATATTTGATATCATCTAATTGTACTTATTGTCATGTCATATCAAAGTATATCACAATTTTGATACTGAAAAATAGTCGCTTATGGTGCAAAAATAGAATATACCTTGTGCCAAGGGTGAGCTTTTATCTGTGGAAAGCGGAAATCTGAATAGTTGGGATTCATGCATCTTATTTCTTCTCGAGTTGGTGTGCCAAGAACCTAAAATACATGCACCTAAAAAGATCAGCATAGTAGTAAAAAGTAATAAGATTTTAAAAATGTCATAAGACAAAAACAAACTTTAATTATTCTAACAAGTTTGCATAGAACTACGAAAGCCATAAGATTCTAACCAAATGATATCACACACAAATACCTTGATTATCTCAACGAGTTGATCCACTGCACTTTCTCCAGGGAACAATGGCTGTGGAGATAAAAACAACAGATAAGCAACAACAATACAATAAATCTCATATCAAAGAACCAGAAACCATGAAAGATTTTTAAAAAAAATGATGAAATAGTAAAGCTGATGGCAGCAACTTGACCTGTCCCAAGAGAAGCTCTGCAAGTACACAGCCAGCAGACCAGATGTCAATGGAGGATGTGTACTCAGTTGCACCAAAAATCAGTTCAGGAGCTCGATAATAGCGGGAGCAGATGTATGATATATTGGCTTCACCTTTGACCTGATAAAAAGTATATGATTATATGTTTATCATGACTTTTAGGATACACTCACCAATAAGAAGTTTCAGATTCTGAAGATTCAAATGAAGAAACATAACTTTAGAACAGTGTTTAATTCTTTGTCTATTTCAAGCCATATATACATGCAAATAGCTACCAAAGAACCGGCATATAAAATTCTTATGCAGCAAAATTTTGAAATCTATCAAATGCATCCTAATTTAAATAGTTTGAGCAGCAAAAGATAATAATTCCTTTAGTCATTGGATGGTCACAATATGGTACCAACACAGATTTAAGGAATTGTGCAACGAACCAAGATTTTTGCACTTCCAAAGTCACAGATCTTAACCTGGTGAGTAAGTGGATCGACCTGCACAATTTAATATAACAAAATGAAAAAAGCGAAAAGGATAAAAAATAAAGCGGCAAAAAAAGAATGGAAACAGCATACCAGAAGATTTTGAGGTTTTATGTCCCTATGACAAACACCAGGACCTGTATGAATATAAGCCAGCCCCCGGAATATCTGCATATGGAACCAATTAACCAATTAGTCAATGATACATCAACTTATGACAATGACCCACAGATGGAAAATCTTACCTGATAAGTGTAGAGTTTCACATATATTAACGGCATCCTCTGATTCATGTTGCAGTAATGCCTCAGAACTCGGTACACAGTTTCTGGGACATATTCCATAACTAAATTGAGAAAGAGCTCATTCTTACTCGTAGTAGAGAAGAAACAATGTTTCAAAGATACAACGTTAGGATGGTCCATAGCCCTCAATAGCTGTAGTTCACGATTTTTGTATCGTCTATCCTGCAGCACCTTCTTTATGGCCACAGTCTCTCCAGTTTCCAAGCATTTTGCCTATAAGCAGGATAGATGGACACTAAGACAGCATAAAATTTCAAGTCGACATTCTTAGGTAAAGTGGAGAGCATGAAGATAGGATTCTAAACAATTAATTGAGCAGATTCAGTACAAGGCAAAAGATATCAAGACCTGAAATACAATTCCAAAGGACCCAGTCCCTACAACACGTTCTGCCATGTAACTGATAGTCTGCATCATGATCAATAGCGCAAAAGCATTAGCCAATTGACAGATACAGAAATTTTAAACCCTACCACATTCTAGGCTTCATAAGTATGACAACAAAAAGGAAGATGGCCAATTGACAATGTCTTACAACCACGAACAAGAAAGCATAAAGAAAAATTTTCTTGATATGCGGAAAAATTACCCGTTTTTCTTCACCATTTTTACCACCGATCGTGGTAGATATAATATGGCCCGTCGGATCACTCCCCTCAATTGCCATTTCCTGCAACAAAGAACACTGTCACTCTCAAATCAACAAGCCACGTTACTTTCGATATCGAAATTTCAAGTAAAGGTAGCTATTTTACTAAGCTAATTGGAAAAAAACTGCAAACGTGAGTACTAAAGCCCGGCAACACAATGCCTGCTCACTTGACCTACCCTAAAAAATACAGATCTAACAAGCAATAGATCTTCTAGAGAAAAGGCCAAACTTTTAGATCAGTGGAAACAACTAGATTCCAAACGGCAATAAACTGAACAAGATCCGCAACTACTTTTTCCGAATCATCAACGAAAAACGCATCTTAAAAAAATGAACTTTCCCATCAATCAAACAACAATTTTACCGATTAAGTTAAACAAGACAAATTGACTCTCTTTCTTTTAAAAAAAAAGCACCACGAGTACTGCAAAGCAGCTCAAACAGCAAACAAAACAGCACCCTGCATCTAACCAGCAAACACAAGATCAACACCAAAAACAAACACAAAACTCCACAAGCTACAACAGATCTCCCCTCACCACCACTCATCATTCCGACCAATCGCCGAATCCACACTCCCACACACACACACACACAAAGAAAACACCACATAAGCTATCACAACCACCCTCAGCAGCCCACAAATCAAATCAACAAAAAAAAAAAAAGCAAATCGATCATGAAAGCCAGATCTGGGGAACGGATCGCCTGGGAGGGGTACCTTGTCGTCGGCCATGTCCGGTCACAGGACACCGATCGCCGCCGGGTCGACGGGCGGGGAGGCCTTGGCTGCGCCGCCGATTTCACGCGAGAAGAAGAGGAGAGGATTGGTGGGAAAAGGCCACATTTTTTAATCTTGGTGAGGGTTAATCCATTTATTTGGAGACTCAAGTAAAAATATAAAAAAACTTGTTTATTAGTGGTAGGGTTAGTGGCAGAGCCTAGCTAAGCTTCATGTTTTTATACAAATTAGTTTTGCTTTGACCAAAAAAAAATAAAGTTCCTTCTAGCTTGATATGATATAAGATTATATATATTTTTACAAGCCAAATTCAAGGGGCTTAAAAATTCTTTCTAAATATTTATGATTATCCATACATGATTCAATTATTATTGTTGAGACGAGCAAAATTTTTTATGATAATAGTTAATATTGAATTTGACCATAACTCTAATGTTAAAGTTTTCATTCACCAGGGAAATTAATTGCTTTTAAACTATTTATAACCCACTACATAAAAAACCATACAGCCCAATTCAAACTTTTTTAAATAAATAAATAAATAAGAACAGTTATCCTTTTTAACTATCAAATAATACGAGAGTAAACTCGGCTTTAGCTACGTGGACTCGATTTTAGTATCCTCCGAACCAGCTGGTAGCCGCCTGATAGAGATGTTTGAATGCCTCCATTATTTTTTTCCAAGTCTTTGATGCCTGATATCTATCATACATACTTGATGTATCTTTAACATACTGATGATCCTCTTCTGGCTTCATTATTGTCCTCCATGCATCTCTAAACCATGCCTTAACTTCTTTCCTCCACCTTATTCTGAAATGGGTTGAACTCATGAATCCTATTTCCCGGCTCCACTCAATTGTAAACTACGTCAAAACTCAAATACGATCAACTAACCTTCATCTACATTTTTTTGGGTCTTTCTCAATCTCACGTTTGAACAAAAAATGCAAACCACGTAATTCAACAACATGAAGAGTGTTTTTTTTAAGAGCGAGGACAATAAACCATATATAATTACCATCCATCTAGAAGGATGGATATTTGCGGCGGCTGACAAAGGAATCCAAATGACATTTGTAGGGCTGGTAATCGACTGTAGACATCACATAATGAAAGCTCAGGTTGTGTTTTTTGTCAACCGTGAACAGCACTTTCCTAAGCATAAGACAGGAAAAATGAGATAGTGATTAGTATAGATACTTGTTATTCCAGTACAAACAAGAAATGGAGCTGATAACAATTATCAACCATTTGCTATAAAGTCAAAAGAATAAGAATTTGGCACAGAGACATACAATTAGTGGTACATCCGAGAACAATGAACCATAGAAATTTCAAACCGTTCCATTTGGCTGCAAATGCGAGCGTGCCACCATGAACAAGAAGAGACCAATGAATTGACTTTATAAACAAGGCTGCTCAAAGATTAGGCCATCTTAAAAAGGATCTGAACCCTCACCACAAGAGCTTCAACATGTTTGAGTCAATGAAAACTTTTCTCTCCATTTCTGACAATTGATTCATGTTTGTTTGCATACACGACTAAGTTGAGCTATGAGCCTGTACGGCTAACCAATCACCGACGATAACTACCTCAAGGTTTGTTGAGCTGAATATGGCTATCAAAAAACTCTTCATAGCTAGTGATAACAACTATTCAAAAAACTGTTTCCCAAAAAAATCGGCATGCTCAGTTGGCTTCAGAATGTAAAAATTTACCTCAACGCAAATAGAAATTTTGACAAGAAAATTCCCGTTAGACCATTCTTCTGGAGCATCCACTTATACATTTCTCTAAATTAATTCAGCATCCTCACTGTACAATTCCATTTTCGCCATCTGTTCTGCTGGCCAACATCCGATGCACGTACATGAATGTGCAGAGTAAAAAAACAATGCTACTTGTGCTCCTAATCTATTGTTTTTCCATTAAATCTCGTAAAAATTCTATGCAGGGACACTTTCATGGAGTTTCGCCCTGAAAATGCACCCTAGAATTGAGCAAAGAGCCACAACTCCAAATTCAATATGTTCAGAACCGCTCAGTTTTACAGAAAATTTCCCCATTTTTCTTGAATTCATATTCACATTAACAGATGCCTTTAAATTACGATTGAGATGAAACTCTGATATAACATTTCCCCATACACTGTTTCCCTGTCAAATGCCAAAGCTGTCATTGCCAAGCTAATTTTATCATTTCTAACAGGATAATCTCTTCCTTTCAATGTAGTCTCTATGCTGCCACCATAAGCTACTTGACCATGGCCACCCAATCTCCCTGCATTCATGGCAATTTCCAATCTTCTACCAACTGATATGGAATCTTCAAGCTTTGCTCCAATATAATATTTGTTTGCAAATGACGTTACAGACATCCCACATCCTGCCACGTTGTACTTCCAACTCCGTAATTTGGCATCTCCTCTTATCGCGCTAACAAGATTTTTACCAGAAGATTGAACTTCAAGAGCTGCATTCAAATGTCCACCTTTTAAATCCTTGTATGAGGCAGTACATTCTGCTTGGAAGCTGAGCTCATTCTTTTCCTTGTTCATCTGTCCCACTAAGGTTGTATGAAAATTACTTGGTATATCCTCAGACACCTCCAAACTGATCCCATCAAACCCAACATCATGTTCCCAACCATGAGAGTCCAAAACAGGTCGCACAAGCCATCGAGTGTTATCACCCACAAGACATTTATATCTGTGAACGGGATTATCAGAGTCAAAGCTTAAAGGAATAGACATATCAGGCAAAGGAACCAATTCTGGATTTGTAATGTTTTCAGAATCATCATCATCGATTGAAGCAGAACCTTGAGAAAGCACACTATCCCTTCGTTTTCTTAGTTCTTCCTTCAATTGTTTCTTTAAATAAAGTGTTTCCCGATAGTAAAGTTCATCCAGATAGGCACTCTGCTGATCCTTACTCAATCTTTTAAACTGAGCTTTTTTAAGTATCTTTATTGGAGGCAACTGATCATATTCATCTTCCTCATCTAGGTCAAAAACTTTATCCAGTTCCTCATTGGGACCTTCTAAAGATGGACGCAGAAGGGAAGAGAGGAGATGAGGCAGTGAAGGCACACCCATACTAGGCTGACTCAGGGGTAGGCTATCCCTAAACTTGAAGATAGCATTCACATCTCCCAAAACTTTGGTTGCCACACACATAAGCAAAAATTGAGACCTCCATATTTGCCCATTAGGCAGAACCTTTTCTCCTGAAAGATTTCTTCTGCACATAGGGTGGTTCTCCACTATCAAAACTGGATTCTCTAGTCGGCTGTCGGCAGCAGCCTGGTGTATATAATGTTGAACCACAGTCGTAGACCAAGAAATAAATTCTCCATAACCCACTGGGTAACCATCAGACCCTTCAGGTGGGCCTGATGCCCCATGAGTCATAACAATAATCGTATTGAACCAAATTGAGGATCCAAAAACATCAGTCACAAGCTTCAGGAGTGCAAAGTCACTATACCCGGCAGTCATCAAATCCAAGCGTTCAAAATACAGTACCATATCTGGTTTTGATCTCTTTATATATTTTTTTATCAACAACAAGGTTTTCATGTTCCTGTGTCGATTATCGCATGATGGCAGAAGACCAGGTGTATCAATCACTGTAACTTTCACTCCATTTACAAAACCAGTTACTTCATGAATCTTAACAGTGGCAGGATGAAAGGCAGAAGTTGGTGCTTTGGAATCACCAAAAATTGAATTTATGGTTGCACTCTTGCCCATGCCAGTTCTTCCTAGCAAGAGAATTTTAAATGAGAAATCTAAGTCTGTCTGCCCATCACTCTCCAAGTTTCTAGCTATTGAACTTGCAGTGTAATGTTTTAAACTTGATCTTGATATGTCTGTATCTCCAGCACAAATCAGGCATGCAAGCTGCAAACGATGCAAAACCTGCACAACCACGAGATTTTGTGGAGAAATTCCAAGGCGATGAATAATTCGAAGAAACTTGATTTGAAGGGCATCCACTTTGGACAGAGGATCCAACTTCCCGCTGCAGCTACTATGATAAGAAAGCTGAGAATTACCAACACCAGAAGATTGTAAAGTCGATTGAGTCCTGTTTACTTCAGTATCACCAGACCTATTAGAAGTTTCAGGTGATGCAGCAGTAGGTGTGACAGATCTCCTTGAACCTGGCTCCAAGCAGGAAATACTCACTATTTAAACATTTAAAATGCAGAGGTATACATAAGTTGCAAAGGAATCGTCATACAAGATGATTTTGCGTATGTGCTTAAGATAACACTGATAAAGCATGTTACTGGAAAATGGTAGACAAAACTACGCCACCAAAATAAAAAACAGTTGGAAAAAGGGAAAATTACGGTTCTATTCAATAATAGATTCAAAATCAAATTATGTACCTGCATTGTTCGACTCTTCATCCACAGGATCATCAGCAATATTTCCAGATAAAGGTCTCACTGACATCAGAGAATTGGATGATGCCATCTGACTAGAGATCCAGTCCTTGATGCCCTTCATCCTTTATATGAAAACGAAATTCATATATGAGTCAAGGGTTCTATAATTAAAGCCATTTCAGTAAAAACTTCATGAAATGCCTCGGAAAAAAGAATTTTATGGTAGTCAAAAACAACTAATGTACAAGTTTCATCTATAACAGTGTCATAACAATTTTAAAAGTGAATCAATGTACAATTGCAATGCACGACTACGAAGCTAATCAGAGTTAGCAGGCTGGTGCCTAATAGAGTAAATCGAAATGCGCAAACTACGAATCTAGTTAGAAGTGCCAGTACATCTGTTCCTAAGTTCGATCACGGAACCAAACAACCAAGAGACCAATAAAAAGAAGTCTTTGCCAAATTAGGATCACCGACATGACCCGTCCGCATACAACGACATATGTACCACACATCATAATAGCCCCCAAGGTAAAAAAACATATCTACCAAAACCAACATAAATATATATATATATATAAAGAAAAAAATGGCGCAAGCAAATACAAATTACAATCATCAAAGTGCAAAAAATAAAAAAATAAAAACAAAAAAGTCACCTAAACAGCATGGGATTCATCCGATAACACCCGCCCGGCGGCTAAAACGAGTCAGAGTAGGTGCAGGGGGAGCGTGGCCTGAAAGAGAGATAAGAAGGAAAAGCCTATCATGAGATGGTGTTGTGAAGATAGAAGGAAGCAGCATAGTATAGAAGAAGCCGAGTTAGTAGAAGGTACGAGAGAGCATACCCAGAGACAGAGAGAGTGAGAAGAGGGGTGGTCTGTCAGATCAAGGCCCGGGCATCGGACATGGCGTAGGGGCGCGTGTCAAGGAGAGTCGACCGCCGCTCGTCATCTCCGCCGCTGCTCACCAACCCACTCGTCGTCGTTTGTCTGTTTGTGGTTGGATGTGTCTGTTGAGCTTTACCCATACGACTCCTTATCGTTAACTCACGGCTCACATGTTTGTTCCAATTTCCTTGTGTTTTCCGGTGGGCCCGGGCGACTTGCACCCTTGTTTTTATTATTGATTGATGATTTTGATTTGATTTAGTTTAATTTAATTTTAATCTCGTTTGATTATAACAATTGAGATTATAAGTTTCTTATAAATTATAATTATAATTATAATTATGAATTCTATTTTTTAATGACTATTTCATTATTATAACGGCCTAGAATAGGTTTATAAGAATTTTAATTTAATTATAATTATAAATTATGCTTCCTAATTTTAACTTAACGCATTAATATAACATTATATTTTCTTAATATCTGACTTAAATTTAACTTTATAAAAAAGATATCTTGTTGTTTATAGTTTTTTTCCCATCTTACACGGGTATTTTATGGCTCATCCCTCTTCTAAGTGGGTAAAATTTGTTTTAAAAAATAGTTAACCAAATCGAGTCAATAAATTACAGAGAAAGTAAATAAATTATTATAATAAAATTTTCATGGAAAGTAACTTAGTAGAAGACATGTTCTTAATGTTTTTTAACGTGAGTTATCATATTTAAATTTTATAAATTTTAATTAAAAAAAACTAAATAGAGCCAAAATCAACTATACGTGAAGACCGCACAATAAAATCATCTATTAAATTATTATTGTAACATTCTAAATCCGGTTTATGTTCGGAAACCGAAATATCACTAGTCCTAGTTGGGTCAATTAACCCGAACCCAATTCGCGCAGATCTACTTTTGGAGTCTCAAGATAAAAAATGTCAATCGTTTTGCATACCCTAACATGCTACTATATGGTTGATATGACAAGCGATTTACATACTCAAATAATTACAATAAAATCGAAGAAAAATATAAAATAAACCAGACAAAATCTTCTCTAAAAGTGCAATTAATCCCGTCAAATCAATATGTATACATATATATATATATATATATATATATATATATATATATCAAACATTTTCGTTCAGACAACATTCTAATCTGCTGTATAATCATTTTAAAGCTTGTGTATCGACCCACCTATGCATTCTATTTACATTTCACATCAAATTTTGTGTCTTAACCCTCTTGTTGTATATATTCAATATCCAAATATATTTACTAAAACCTATGTATTTAAATATCACAATTAGAAATTCTACTAATAAGCAAATATTATATTGCATCATATTATTATACATTGCATTACATCACATCATATTATCATAACTTGCATTACATCACATCATTCTCAATATAACGACAATATCAATAAAGTATTAACATTCTATTGTTTAACATGTGTGTACAAGAGATATCAATACTCGTTCGTCCAGGCCAGTACATCCAACTCATGTTCATCACTATATATATATATATATATATATATATATATATATAGTAAAAACACGTTAATAATAAGTGTTATTGGTCCAAAATATAACTAATATCAAACTATTTATGAGAGCTAACTCTCGTATGAAAGAAAAAACTTGTATACTTCACCAGAGTTCTCTAAAGGGCACCTATTGAAGAGCCACTGGGCTACAAACCCAATATTATCCTAAACTGACTACTACTAATGCCTCTATTGATATTTTCTTATTTTATTTTCGGGTCCCTCGGAACTATTAATATATTCTAAACTCTTTCATTTCCTCTATAATTCTCCTGGCCTTGAATACGAATACTCGAGTACTCTCAAGTAGTCATTTTTAATAGCCTTTGAACCACAAGTCCATATATGCGATGTACTAAACATCTGAAAGATTGATTTCTTCAAACTTTGAACCACTTTTGGCCTAAAAAGGAAATAAAAAGTTCAGAAACTACACTTTAGAGAACATGCACAATGAGCTATAACTAAATACAAATACAAGCAAACTAGACAAACCAATTGCATCTTAAACCTGTGAGCACGAATAAGCACAAGAAATAGAGACCAACGAATGATTTTTTCAACAAAGAACATGAAAATTAAGAAAAAGAAACGATTAACGTAATATTCATCTACAGCATGCAAAAGCACAAACTCAAAGTCACTTGAATGGTAGGAAAATGAAAGATCACCATAGAAACTTCACCTTGTTTAGAAGTCAATAAAAACTTTGCTTACAAGTATTTATGCAGGCGGAAATAATATTTGTCTGTAATCCAAGGGGAAAAATTTTTCTGAACCCAACTCAACAGTTGAAAAATGGAGTTCTGATTGCTGAAATCCCTCTCATTTATCCAAATAGAAAGTGTTTGAACTTGATAATTAGAACATTCTACATACATTCTTTCATTTCCCTCTGTAGTCTGTACACAGAAGCGGATACTTCCTATTCAATACTGATATACTTTCTACATTGCTCTACTTCACAGGTCGAACAGCCAACAGAAAAAGCATTTCAAAAAATGGCAAGGAGAATAATCTACTTACAGATTCAGCTTTCCATCCGTCACAAAAAATAACTAGTAGGCTCAAATCCCCGGCAATCAAATATCATCAATGGGACATAACTTCCCGTCTCACTTGTGGCAGGGGTCAAGGGAAGCCCTTTCCCGGGATTCATAAGAACAGTTCCTTCCCTCCCACAAAACTTGCACTGGCAAAAAAAACCACAAACATGTCACTGCAATTTGCAAACCTCTTCAACTCGTGCCATTAAAGCACGAATAAATCTCCAGCTACGAGAATTGAACTAATCAATTGATCGAACAACGTAGCAAAAACAATACAATTCATGCCTCTGCGTGGATTCAACAAAATGGGGATATATATACATATCACAGAAAACCAAAACCGCAAAAAATATGTTAGGTTGTCCCTCCTCTGTAAATAGATGAACTTGTGAAAGCAAGTACGATGTTTTTTATATGGTTTTTTGGTTTTTGGATTTTGAAAAAAAAGGTTATTGAAAAGAGAAAAAAATTATCTAGATCGAAGAAAGTGAATGTTTTGTTGAGATTCGCATGCAATCTTAAATGATAATTTTACCAAGTTCTTATTTATAATCTATAATTCTTTATTTTCTTTTCTAGCCAATATCAATTTTGTAAAAAGTATAATAAATTAGTATTAAAAAATTTATTCTCCTGTGAATCTGGTTTATATCAAACTTATGATATAGTAAATTTTATCCGGCTATTATCCTATAGTTTTTTTCTTAAACTTGGAATTTTTTAATTAAAATTGATTTGTTTGATCTCTATATTTTTAGTATTTTTTATCTTTATGTGTTAAAATATAGGATCTATATTTGATTTATTTAATTAATCCCAACAAAATACACCTTTTGGACCAGATGAGCAATTCCCCTTCCCTTCGGCAAAGGAACAGTTTTGGAGAGAAGGACGCAGGTCTCCTTTGGCTCAGCTCTCCACAATTCCCACATTTTCGCTGCAAAAGCAACAAGCAATTCTAAGTAATTTTGTTCCTCCCCACTCTACACACATATATTAAAAAAAAAAAAAGAAACTCAAACTATCACAAAGCAACCATCAACGAACCAAATGACACAAGTCCACACACTAATTTTTTGTCGAATGATTCCAACATAATCTTAAATCAGAACGCCGTACTACATCATAACATGATCTCACGCAACAACAAAGCAGACAAATGCATGTATTAGAGTGATCAAAACAAAACTGAGAAAAAACGAAAAAAAAAAGAGTAGCCGAACCTCCAACCCAGCCCCGCAAAAATTGCGGATTATTAATCCTTCGAAATTTCCCTAATGGGCTGTAATAATCTGTACAATGGCCTAACAGTATTCCCGTTCCCATCTTCTAAAATAATCATGCCTGGTTGGGTGATTCCATACAGCCATTTAATTGGGCATAAATCAGGCCTAATCAATATCATATTTTTGTGTCAGCCACATTTAATATAATATAAGCACTTGGATTACTAAAGACATTTTTATCCAAATAATAAAAAAATACGGCTATATAATTTAGATTACAGGTGGTTAGATTTTTCCGTTGTTACTGACTTCTTGTGGGTGATACTAAGCCTTCTCTGTTGTTTTATGTTTAATTTAGTGATAAAGGCTTAGATTCAGAAGCTAGAGTACAGTAGCAGTTGATTGACAGCAAGGAATGACAAATACAGGTGCATTCAAGAATAAAGCCACCATAAGCTTCAATGAGTAATGTGACCATATATGGGATGCAAAAAGAAAAATGAAAATAAGAAGAAAAAGAGAGAACGGTAAAAACAAAAAAAGAAACTTAACCATACATGAATAATTAGAAAAGACACAATTAAATAGAGAGACTTAAGTACTTCCACATCACACCAATCATCTGCAGCAGCAAGACTTGCCGCCCTAGAATGAACATGCTTCTCCACCTTCTATAAATGCATCGTTCCCTCCTAAGAAAATTCAAACGATGAGAGAGTAGAAGAGAGGAAGAAGAAGCTAAGTGTTGTCTTCGTCGTCATCGCTTGCTGAGTGATCCTTGCCGTAGATGCCATGTGCTAAGGGCTCTCTTATCATCCCTTGGCCCATTCCCAACAATTGGAGCTGTCTAAAGAATCTCCTTTCTAGAAGCCAGTGTTGTTGCACTTTTAAGTGACCAAGGACTAATAGAATTATCCTTCACATTTGACTTGTTCATTTCACTACCGGCTTTATTTGTGATTAGAGCCTATTGAACCTATTTTGTTATGATAATATGATCATAGAACTTTCTAAATTAAAGAGTTTAAAGACCAAACAACTATTTTAAGAAATCAAGCGTGAAGATTCAAAGTAAGTGTTGAAGTGAAAGATACTTTTGTTACACTTCGGTCAAGACTTGGACAATCGAAAGGAAGTAGATGATGCAATCTTTAACTAACTTTCGGTTAGGAGATCAGCTACAAAAGGCCTAGAGTTTGGAGAGAAGCCATATTGTGATAGATTTTGGTTAGCCTTCATCAAGGCTTCGACAACTAAGTATGAAGACTTGAAGAAAGAGGCCTGAAACATAAGAGTCGGTAGCCCTTCCGTTGAGAGTTCGGCAGGAGGCTTCCTAGAATGGTGAGCATAGCAAAAGAGGATTTTGGCAAAGCTTTAGTTAAGGGTTCGATTGTCGAAGCAAAATTTTGGTCAAGGGTTTGATTGCTGAAGGGGGTTTGAGGGCTAACATTTGAGGGCTAACATGTCACAAGAAGATGAGGAAATTTTGGTGAGGCTTTGGTCACAGGGTTTTGGAACTAGTTTTAAGCGAACAAGCGATGGTTTGATAACGAATAGTTATGAAAAGAATTGCCAAAACTAATCATTAGAAAAAACAAATGAGAAAGATTTAAACTCCAACAACTCCTTTTCTAAGAGAGATTATGGAAGCTACAAATAAGGGTCAGCACCCAGGGGAGTCCTTTGGTTGGATGTAATGGCTTCGTCTTAAGGAGTTGAAAGATAGGGGGTGGCAGGTCCAATTCGGCAATAACAAGCCTCAAGACAGCAGCGGGGCAAGGTTTGGATGTTACAGTCTTCACAATAATTGTCTTGAATAAGTTTGAGACAACAGGAGTTGGCTCGCAGAAAAATGGACTCCAAATCTGCAAAACCAAAAAAATTGGTGAGTTTTTCGCCTCTCTAATCCTGGCAATACTTTGGCCGATGGGGCTTGATCAGGGGAGGTAAAGTGGCTCAATGGTGGCCCTCCAATGAGGGTAGTTTTGGGTTTATCCCACATCATATTTGGAGGTGGCTATTAACTTCTATATAAGTTAATAGGAAAATATTATCCTTTAAATTAATTTGTGAATTAAGAGAGACCTGTGAAACCTGTTTCAGGGCGTAATGGGCGATATTAAAGCCTGGTTGATTTTGTTGTCGCCTCTTCACTATAACATGTGGACCTAACATGACCTATGGGGAGGGGGAAATTGGTCAAATGGGTTTTGGTGTCACCTCTTCACTATAACATGTGTTAGGCCCAATAATGATATCAAAGCCTGGTTGGTTTTGGTGTCGCCTCTTCACTGTAACATGTAGACATAGCATGACCTAACATGTAGTGAGGCACTATAACATATTTACCTAGCATGACCTAACATGTGGTGAGGGAGGGATGGTAATTGGAGTCTCCTAGAACTTAACTTTATAATTGAAACTTTATTATAATATGTGGACCTAATATATGGTGAGGGGGTGATACTTTACTATAACATGTGGATTAGTATACGGTGAGAAGAAGATGATTTATTATAATATGTGGACCTAGTATATATTGAGAGATAACTTTATTATAACATATGGACCTAGTATATGGTGAGAGGGTGATATTTTACTATAATATGTGGACTAGTATATAGTGAGAAAGAGATGATTTAAATAGTATGATATATGAAAGAGAAAATTATTAGGTTTATCTCACATTATATTTAAAAGTAACTGATGACTTTAATATATGTTAATTATATATTAATAAAAAAGTTTTATTTTTAAATTAATTTTTAGATTAAGAGAGGTTCGTAAAAATTATTTCAAGTTCTTCTTGAAAACCTATAAAACCTAACAAGTGGATGAGACCTTGGCTGGGACGCTCTCCCACGATGTCTTCAGCTGCTCTGCCGTGAAGTGGGAAGTGCATGGGTATTTATAGAGGAAGATTTTTCAAGAGGGAAAATTAGATTGAGATAACGTATGGGTAGAGACGAGTGTGGTGAGGAGTTGGAAATCATGAAGAGATCTTTCTCCTCCTTTATCCTATGCACGTACAACTCCTTCTCAGTCCCCCTGACGTGGCTGAGTAACAAACAATATTATATCGTAACCAATAAAATATTTTATGCCCAGTATTAGCTGATACATCAAAATGCTTTGATATTTATTAAAAGTAACAATAGTATAGGTCAAGTTAATACCAGCTGGAGTTAATTTTAAAGTTGATATAAGGTCGGCTAACTTGACTTGATAGAGGGAGGGAGCCGAACACACCAAAATTGAACCAACCCCAAAAATGTCGGTTCAGACTAATAATGATGGACCTAAATCTAATCTAATAATAATGGGCCACATCACACTGAAGGCCCAATTCGAAAATCGAAGGAGGCCGCATCGTCGGAGATCGCCGCCGGCCCCCCTGCGCCACCGCCGGAGAAGGTAACGTTTTCATTCCCCCTGTTTTTTGATTGCCGCCTTTGTTTTGAGCTTTGATATGGCAAGCATGGTTTACAATCATTTGGAATGGCGAAATGGAATCTTATCTCCCCGACCAATTTCGAAAGGGTGGTAGAATTTGAAGAAGAACGAGCTATGGAATGCGTGATTTTGGTAGGATCTCGATCAATTACAGCTAGTTTCTTGTTGGAGACTGTGAATCCGATCATGGTCGTAATGTCACCATCGTGTTAGATGACCAGGAACTATAACATTTCTAGGGCGAACATGATGCTAACAATATTATTGCATTCGTTGGATAGTGGCTGTTTTTAAGAAGATTTGGGCCTTATCGAAAATGACTGGCTAGCCATTTAGGAAGCTCGACTCTTAGCTGCTTCAAGGTCACAACTCATGTCCATTTTGGATGTGGGACTATTCTCAACAGTTTTATTTGTCCTTATTATACATATTGTCTAATATGACACGTTGTTTATTGTGAAAAACATCAAATTGTTGTGTCTTGAATAGTTTTGCTGTAAATCAAATCATGTTTTCTTATTGTTCTACCTCTGTAATTTTATTCAATCTGTTGTTTTTTTTTTTGGGTGCAGTTTGAGTGTCAATCAAGAGGAGGTTAAGATTGTAAATTTGTGATCGGCTAAAAATGGTAATTTGGTTAATGAAAGTTTGATTTTTCTTCAGATGAAGTGAGAGAGATGTTGTACTTCGATTATGCCATTGCCTGAGCTGCAAAGGCTATAAGAGTTCCATAGAAGGGATAGTAAATATTAAGTGCTTTTTTGTGTGGAACTCCTTGCAGATTCATTTTGTGCTTCTTATTAGTCGCCAGGGCAAGGTCAGGTTAACAAAGTGGTATTCTCCATATTCCCAAAAGGAAAGGAACAAGGTAAGTTCTATGATAATTAGTTTTTGGGCTGTTGTACTCAATAATGTAAGCTCACTGAATTTAGTAAGTGGTATATTATGTGGAGTATGTCTCATGTTTAGATGAATATGAACAAATAGGAAGAACTTTAAAAAGGTGTGGACTAGATGGGCAACGTGTCACCCTCCAAGAGACATTTGTGCTTAATACTAATTGCTGTTTATGTTAATCAATCTCCAATTAATACACCTGAAATAGGTTTTTTAAGGCATATGAGTTAACTGGAAGCTCTGGAGCAGCTTGCCTTGGAAACAATCTAAAATATGTAGTATGAGCCTTCTCCTTTTGACTTGAGTATAATTTCGCTAATCCAGGACAAACTTCATTGTTTAACTTACTCTATAATTTCTAAATTTCAAGAATATTATTATGCATGGCTGTTTAAATTCTGTGTTCGTCCACAAGATTGTCTTCTTTTAGCATCTCTAAAAATGCTGTTGTGAAGAAATTACTATCAGTTCATTGAGGGATGTGTATTTTAGTAATTTCTGAAGAAGATTGAAGCAAAAGTTTGTGTATCTACTGCAACAGAAATGTGCATAACTTTTCATATGTTGTGTGTTGTTAAGGTTATTCGAGAACTTAGTGGAGTAATTCTCAATCGAGGTCCAAAATTATGCAACTTTGTTGAATGGAAAGGGTACAAAGTTGTGTATAAAAGGTAATATTGGGAGGAAAAGCTTCTTGTAAGTGAAACACAGTCGGACTTCATTGAGATTACTCCTGACTTTTTTGCAAATGCATATGTAGATATGCAAGCCTTTATTTCTGCATGTGCATTGATTCAGATGACAATGAGCTAGAAGTTCTTGAGATAATTCACCACTTTGTGGAGATGCTTGATCGATATTTTGGCAGTGTAAGCTTGTCTTGTCTAGAATCTGGATATCTTTAATTATCAACAGTTTTCTATATAAAATCATGCATACTGAAACGAAAATTTACCCAGCGTGCTCATTTTTCTTTCCTCTCTAGGTTTGTGAATTGGACTTAATTTTCAATTTCCACAAGGTGAAGCCCTTAACAGTTGTTACTTTCTGAAACATGTCATTTTTGTGATTCTAATCTTCCTTATTTGGTTAATTCCCGTAGGCCTACTACATCCTCGATGAGCTCCTACTTGCCGGCGAACTTCAGGAATCAAGCAAGAAAACTGTAGCTAGACTTATAGCTGCACAGGTGCCAATTTCTTTTTTCCTTTGGTCTTTCGCTTGCAAGTTTTATGGTACTGTAATACATTGAATACCTGTATATATTATGATTTGTCATGGCGCTACCTGTAGGATGCATTAGTGGAAACAGCCAAGGAAGAAGCTAGTTCAATAAGCAACATAATAGCTCAGGCTACAAAGTAAGGCATGCAGAACACAGCCAGCTGCGTGATCCTCTTGTATGCGCGTTCTCTTTAGTTCTCGCGTTCCTTTCCCCTCATTATTTGTCTCTTCTCTGTTATATGTGTTTAACTTTTGATGATACCTAGTTTATGAATGCTCTCGTTTTTTTTTAATTCAACCTTTCTAACTGGCTTCTCATATGACGTTTACCTTGTTTGCAAGCTTTGCATGACGTTTCTGGTATAAAAAGTGTTGAAACCTGTCTAGAAGATTCGTCTGGGCTTATCTCAACTGACAAACTTGTACATTTGGGTAGCCCGGTCAACTCCTGCAGGTGAATTTCACATGATCACAAGTTTCATGGATAGATTGCATTAGCTGGCGAGTGCAAATACATTTTCCTTTATATGAGTGCAACCATATTGGTATCTGTGATGGGCATAGGAGTGTGCAAATCCATCCTCCCAGTAGTAAATTTTTAATCCAACCCAACTTGGGTTTACAAGTGTGTTGGTTGATCTTCCCATGTAAAGCCAGTTTTTTAAACTCTTTTTTTTAATCAAATCATGGTACGTCTATCAACTGGCAAATCCAACCGTACGAGGAGAGGATTGAGTAAGAAATGGTTGATTCGGCGGTTGATTAGTCCTAAATTAAACATACCCCGCTTCCCTTCGTATGGATTTTTTAGCAAACTGACAATTTTTAGCCACTACGGTGTATGGGCCCGGGAAAGACGGCCTCTGTTATGCGCCATTTTACCCGCTTATAATAACTAGCTAGAGTTACTCATCTTATAACACCAATAAATTGTGAAAATTACATATGTTATTGTTTTAAATGCATGGTCATCACTATTTAAGTTAGTACTTATTTTCAAGTATGGCCTTTAGACGAATGTATTTTTTTAGGTTACTCTTACATGTACATGTCTGCTTGCTGACATGTGACATGTTATAACGGGGTGTCTTGAATGGCTTATGTGAAGGGCGTGATTAAAATTTTTCTTTTTTCTTAAGGTAATAAGACCCTATTAATTAGTTGATAATATTCAAGCATTTATTAATATATTTAAAATGTTAAAATTACATACTTGAATTTGTAGTAGCAAATGCTATATTAAATTCACTGTGGCATCCTTGTTCATTGGTTTAAACGATCAGGATTAGTAGAATTTAGAGAAAATAACTGTAATAAATAATTAAATTTTATTAACTATGCTTTATATATTTGTGTAATAAATCATTATTTTTCTTTTTACTGGGTAAGAAATATTGATAAATTTTTAAGTAAACTTAGGATGGTTGATGACGTTGACGTGGCATCCAATCGTTCTTCGGAAGGCCCCACGCAGCAGGTACATTGAATACATCCGAGAAGAGACACCATTACGTGCAGCTAATACCAAGCAAATGCCTTGTCTAATCAATTCAATTAATATGATTATATTTATCAAATCTCTATTTTATATGAGATTACTTATATATATATATTATATTATATTATACTCCTATGTTCAACATGAGGCGGCTTCTAGAGGTGGCCCACAGAATGAGATGGGGGCCCACAGTGAAAGAAGCAAACAAAGAAGTGAGGTGACCGTTGCCCTGTTTACGGAGCAGTTTCAGATCCTCGTCCTTCCTCCGATGGCCGGCAGCGACTGGCGGCGGTGGTGAGGGTCGGCGGATGGCGGTGAGCTTCTCCGCCGCGATCGGCGCCATGTCGTCGCCGGCGAGGTGGTGGTCAGGAGGCTCCGGATGGGCCGTGGTTTCCTCCTTCCCGTCTTGTTGAATCAGGTAACTGGGATTATCGCATGCTCGATTGGAGTTGCGATTCTCTGTTTTCTCTTGTTGTAGGTCTGTTGTAGTGTTGGGGCTGCGAATAGATCGCGTTTTTATTAGCGGGGCATCGATGAAGGTCGATTCTGTGCATCCATGTGATGGAAAGTACATGCGACTGTTCTTTTCCGGTTGAAATGAATGTTGCGAGATTCGGTGATTGATTTCTAGAGATGGTTATAGTCTGTAATGTGGAAGGGAAATGGCAGAGTTGAGAATCCCATGTTCAATTGGGCTCCTTTTTTCTTGGCTCATTTTATTGATATCAAAACTTTATTCCTTTAGCTTTATTTGCCTTTTTCATATTTGCATTTATTGAGTTTTACATAGCTTCCTCATTTCTGGGCAGATGTTATTCTTTTAGTCTTGCCAAAACTGAATTTGTGACCATTTGTGAAGCATGATAAGCTATAGACGGGATTGTCGTGATGGAAGTTGGATCTAAAACCAGCGTCGTAGTTGGACTGTGACAACTTGTTATTGATTTTACTTTGTTTAACTGTCGTAATTGCTGATGTTGTGCGTGTGTGTGTGTGTTTTTTTTTTACATTTAGTTTGAAGTGTCACCTTTTTATTGAGCTTAGATTGAGGAGGTACTTCTTTTACAGGATGACATCTTGCTGACAGAGAAATGAAGAAATTGGCTGCTGCAATGTTAAGGGCACTGGCTCATGTCCTATTTACTCTCTCCATTCTAATTCCTGTGTCTGGGCTTGAACCTGGATTCGTAAATTGTAATTGCGATGATGAAGGAGCCTGGTCCATTGAAAGTATTCTAAGGTGTCAGAAAGTGAGCGACCTGTTAATTGCGTTGGCCTACTTTTCCATCCCTATTGAGCTTGTGTACTTTGTTAGTTGCGCAAATCTTCCATTCAAATGGGTCCTTGGTCAGTTCATTGCTTTTATTGTTTTATGTGGGTTGACTCATTTGTTCACAGCTTGGGTTTATGAGCCTCACTCCTTTCAGCTTATGTTGGCACTTACTATATTTAAATTTCTCACTGCACTAGTTTCTTGTGCTACCTCAATAACTCTGGTGACAATGATCCCATTACTCCTCAGAGTGAAGGTCAGAGAGTTGTTTTTAAAGGAAAAGACCCGTGAGCTTGGTCAAGAAGTTAGGTTGATGATGAAGCAAAAGGAAGCTAGCTGCATGTACGTATGCTAACTCGAGAAATTCGAAATCTCTTGATAAGCATACTATTTTGTACACTACTTTGGTAGAGCTCTCTAAAACTTTGGACTTACAAAACTGTGCTGTTTGGATGGAAAATGAGGATGGCAGTAATATGGTACTCACTTATGAACTGAAACAAAGCAGCCCAGTTACTTCATGTATCCTTTCTGTCCCAATTAGTGATCCAGATGTAATTGATATAAAGGCAGGTAAGGGTGTTAAAATTTTGGAGTCTGTTTCATTGCTTGCCATCGCCAGCAGTGGTGAAAGTCAAGATGTGGGGTCAGTGGCAGCTATTCGTATGCCAATGTTGAGAGTATCTAATTTTAAGGGTGGAACTCCAGAGATGGTCCAAACGACATATGCCATTTTAGTTTTAGTACTCCCTGGTGTTGACAGGAGAGTATGGAGTTATCAGGCAATGGAGATCGTCGAGGTTGTGGCTGACCAAGTGGCTGTAGCACTCTCTCATGCTTCAGTCTTGGAAGAATCACAAATGATGAGAGAGAAACTATCTGCGCAAAACCGTGCTTTGCAGCAGGCCAGAAAAGATGCCATGATGGCTAGTCAGAGGCGAGGAACTCATTCCACAGGGTCATGAGCCAAGGAATGCGAGGCCAATGCATTCAATATCAGGTTTATTGTGTATGTTACAACAAGAAATCTGTCCTTGGATCAGAGAGTAATAATTGATACAATGGTTAAAACTAGCGTGTGTGATTTCCACTCTAATGAATGATGCCATGGATATTTCAGCGGTGGACCATGGAAGGCTGTCACTAGAGATGAGATTCTTTCAAGTCCACTACACAATCAGGGAAGTGGC